>PISX010021940.1:0-32656 GCA_004024625.1 Mellivora capensis
GAATACCCAACTTTTGTAGCAACATGGACGGGACTGGAAGAGATTATGCTGAGTGAAATAAGTCAAGCAGAGAGAGTCAATTATCATATGGTTTCACTTATTTGTGGAGCATAACAAATAACATGGAGGACATGGGGAGATGGAAAGGAGAAGGGAGTTGAGGGAAATTGGAGATGGAGATGAACCATGAGAGACTATGGACTCTGAAAAACAACCTGAGTGTTTTGAAGGGGCAGGGGGTGGGAGGTTGGGGGAGCCAGGTGGTGGGTATTAAGGAGGGCACGTATTGCATGGAGCACTTGGTGTGGTACAAAAACTATGAATTCTGTTACGCTGAAAAGAAATTAAAAAAAAAAATCAGGTTTGAGAGGATGGTATTGATATTGATTTAGGACACTGGTTGAGCGTTAGGGCTAGAAGACTTACATCTTTGTAATTATCTGCAACTCCCACATGTAGATGAAGAACTGAACTACTATCTTTTATTTAGTCAACTAAATATTATTGGTGATGACTTTGGTCAGGACCTAGAATAGGGATCATACAGAGATGACAAAGAAGGAGCGAAATCATAAAGAACTCACAGTCTAGGGGCACCTGGGTGGCTCAGTGGGTTAAAGCCTCTGCTTTCAGCTCAGGTTGTGATCTCAGGCAAGCCCAGCATTGGGCTCTCTGCTCTGCAGAGAGCCTGCTTCCTCCTCTCTCTCCCTGCCTGCTTCTATGCCCACTTGTGATCTCTGTCGGTCAAATAAATTTTAAAAATCTTAAAAAAAAACAACAACTCACAGTCTGGGGGGAACAGTGTAATACGAGGTGACAGGTGCCATCATTGATGTAGAGATGGCGTCAGAGTAGGCCAAGGTGAGGAGTGTAAGAGATATGGCAGAGCACTTCTCAGGGAAGGAAGGAATATTTTGTTACTGACATTGTTTAGAGTTGCCAGTGCATGGTGATAATAAAAAGCCGCTGACCCCTAGTTAGTTTTATTATTGTTTTTCAATTCTCCACAGACAACGTATCCCCTGTTTTGCTTGCTCCCAGGACAGATGGCTGTCCCCCTCCCCCTTCTCCCAACTTTAGTATGGATGACACTGATTCTCACTGCTGTGTGAGCAAAGTGAAAGAAGAGATTGACTTTTTCTGGGGAAGCTACAGAAAGAATAACAAGGCCAGTGACATTTAAACTGAATTTTGAAAAGAACTAGGAATTCACCTAGAACTCCTAGAATTAAATATTATGAAATATTAATAAATATTACCTAGAATTAAATATTATGAAATATTAATTCCCTGTTGTGTTTTGGAACCCATTGTTCTATGTACTGTATTACTATTCATTTACCAGCATTACCTTCAACTGTAGTCAGCTAAGAAGGTAATACCATTGCTGGGGTGCCTGGGTCGACTCTTGGTTTAAGAGTCCAACTCTTAGTTTCAGCTGAGGTCATGATCTCAGAGCCGTGGGATCAAGCCCTGTGTCTGGCTCTGCACTCAGCATGGAGTCTGCTTGAGACTCTCTTTTCCTCTGCCCTTCTCCCCATGCTCTTTCTCTCTATCTCTCTCAAATGGGTAAATCTTTAAAAAGAATAAAAAGTACCACTGCTATTCTTTAATATAACAAGTCAATTATTTGGCTCACTCGGTTTTCTCACTTTTGGGAGAGGGAGTTTTTCCATGTGCACGGATGCGGATTAGTTTCTCTGGGAAGCTGACTCTGAGGCAGAGGCTCACATGTGGTAAGTATATGAGGAAGTGCCTGCAGAAAGGGGGAGAAAGGAGCAGGGTTAGTTGAGGGAGAACACAAGCTGTGACACGGGCCTAAGAAACAGCTCCAGCTGATCCTGTAGGAAATTCTGGAGTTCAAATGGTCTTTCACTGGAAATGACTGAGCCTTTATATACCACCAGATAGGAGTTGGATGGGAGCCACATCAGGGCAGTATGCCCTTGGGTAAGCAGCAACACCTACTTATAGCCAGTACCAGCCCTGAAATGCTCTCTCCTTTCCCACCTTCTGCCCCATCATTCTAGCAAAAAAGGCCATTTGCCCTCATTTAACCAATTCTTGGCTTCTTCAGCATTTGTTCCCTGTGAGAACCACACTAGATAAAGAGCCAAGCTGCCTATCCCCCACTGCCTGGGGCTCCTTTGTTCTAGAGATCTTATTTGGTTTAGATAGCTGACAATTTGGACTGCTTGTTTTTATTTGTTTGCTTTTCCCTTCCTGTGATTTAAATTTCCTCTCTAACGGTTTAAAAATCACAAATACAAAAAAAGTGAGTTCTCAAAACCCTAAGTTTCAATCCTCTACCCCCCCAAAAAGCAGACCTAACTCTCTCTTTCTCTATCCACAACCTCATGGTATGCTCGCAGTGAGCTGTATAATTTCCAGAGGTTAAAAGTAATAAGCATTTTTTTAAAGTGCCTGATGTGGGGCCCCTGGGGGCTCTGTTGATTAAGCATCTGACTCTTTATTTCAGCTTAAGTCCTGATCTCAGGGTCGTCAGACAGAGCCCACATTGGTCTCCACACTGGGCGTGGGGCCTGCTTAAGATTCTCTCTTTCCATCTCCCTCTAAACCCTCACCCCCATGCATGTGCACTTTCTCACTCTTTATAAAAACAAACAAACAAACAAGTTTCCTGATGGTTATTGCTGAGGGTGTCTTGCAATCGTAATGAGAACTACAAGGGTGGGTCCAGCCACAACACTGCTTATGGACAGGCTGAGCCTGGCACAAAACAGAAGAGGTCAGTTCTTCCCGAGTTGACCTAGAGATTCAGTGCAATCCCGGTCGAAATCCCAATAGGTTATCTTATGGAAATAGACAAACTGATTCTAAAATTTATATGGAGGGTGAAAGAGCCAGAACAGCCACCCCAATATTGAAGGAGAAGAACAAAGTTAGACCGATGTCGCCCAACTTCAAGACTTAACTCTCCAGCTACAATAATGGAGACAGCATGGTGTTGCCAAAAGAATGCGAAGACAGACCAAGGAAACCGACTAGGGAGCCGAGAAATAAACATCTATAAATCTAGTCAACGGATCTTTAATTAAAGAGCAAAGGCGGTACAATAGCCCTTCCCCCTACTTGTTGGGGATACATTCCAAGACCCTAGTGGATGCCCAAAACCATGGAAATTACCAAACCCTGTATATACTATGTTTTTTTCCTCTACATACATACCTGTGATAAAGCTTAACTTATAAATTAGACAACAATAAGAAACTAACAATAATAATGAATAATAAAATAGAATAATTATCACCATATACTGTAATAAAAGTTATGTAAATGTGGTCTCTCTCTCTAAATATCATACCATACTTACTCATCTTCTTCCGGTGATAACGTAGATGATAAAATGCCTTTGTGATGAGATGAAGTGAGGTGAATGACATAAGCATTGGGATGTAGCATTAAGCTTCCAATGACCTTCTGACATCAGAAAGAAAGATCATCTGCGTCCAGACTCTGTTGACGGGTTGACTAGAACCACAGACTGTGAAACCATGGATACGGGAGAGGGGACTGATGTACAGTATAGCAAAGGTAGTTCCTCCAACAAATGGTGCTAGAACCACTGAACATGCAAAAAATGAATTAGACACAGACATTACTGCTCTCACGAAAATTCACCCAAAATGGATCACAGTCCTAAACGTAAAATACAGTTCCTAGTAGATCATATAGGAGAAAACCCAGATGACCTTTGGGATAGTGATGCCCTTTTAGATGCAACAGCAAAAA
The DNA here is from genome assembly GCA_004024625.1 of Mellivora capensis. Taxonomy (NCBI): domain Eukaryota; kingdom Metazoa; phylum Chordata; class Mammalia; order Carnivora; family Mustelidae; genus Mellivora; species Mellivora capensis. The sequence continues at coordinate 3,754 of PISX010021940.1, forward strand.
CGTGATCTGTGAAAAAAATAATTGCTAAGCTGGACTTCATTACTATAAGGACCTATTTTATATTTTTATATTTTAGCCAGAGGCTTCACTGCTCCCCTTCCCCCAGGGGATTTACTTAAAAAAAAAAGTCCTGGAAACCAGCTTCAGGTAACAAAGCTCAAATACAAGGGTGGGTCAGGCCAGATGGAGACATCCGATCAGTGGGGGGTTGCATACTGTCTCCCTAGCTTCCAAGGAGTATGGGCCCCGCCCTTTGGGAGCCTTTTGGCGCCAATTCTGACCAAGGTGATAGGCTGGTTCAAATGTCTACTAGGGTAAATTGTAATTCAATTGGTCACCTAGCATGACTGTGCAGCTCTCTCTGTGTGTTACAGTCTCATTGGCCACCTGTGCCTGGCCAGGCCCGACTGCATGGCCTTTGCCCTTAAAAGCTAGTCTGTGAAACAGAGAAGGGTCGGCCTCTCTTGGAGGAGCTGTGTCCCCGAACGTTCGGTTAGATTCTTTTTTTTTTTTTAAGATTTTATTTATTTATTTGTCAGAGAGAGAGAGAAAGAGAGAGAGAGCGCAAGAGAGCGAGCACAGGCAGACAGACAGGCAGGCAGAGGCAGAGGGAGAAGCAGGCTCCCCGCCGCCGAGCAAGGAGCCGGATGTGGGACTCGATCCCAGGATGCTGGGATCATGACCTGAGCCGAAGGCAGCCACTTAACCAACTGAGCCACCCAGGCGTCCCTAGATTCTTGATGCTTGGCGTAAAATAAAGCTTTGCTTGACTTTCGCTTTATAACAGTCTTGCTCTTTTAATCATGGACCCGTTTTGGGGGCATAAAAATTACAAGTTAAAACTTTAGTCTGTGAAAGATAATGTCAAGAGAATGAGAAGAAAAGCCACAGAATGGAAAAATATTTACAAAGGATACATCTGAAAAGGACTTTTATTCAAAATGTACAAGAACACTTACAACTCAATAAGAAACCAAAAAACCTGACTTAAAAGTGGACCCAATTCCTTAACAGACCCTCACCAAAGAAGATATATGGATGGCAAATAAACATAATGATGGATATATGTCACTACATATTTGCTCAAATCCATAGAATATACAACAACAAGAGTAAACCCTAAAGTAAACAATGGACTTTTGGTGATAATCATGTGTCAGTGTGGGTTGATCCTTGGCAAAAAATGTACCATTCTGGTGAGTGATGTTAATGCTGGGGGGAGGCCCCATGTGTGGGGGGCAGGGGATATTTGGGAAATTCTGTACCTGCCTCTCAATTTTTTTATAAACTGAGAAGTGGTCTACAAAATTAAGTCAGTTTAAAATGTTTTGTTTTGATTTGTTTTATTTCTTCAAGAAGGATTATAATAGGTCACCATCTCTCCTTGCAGGAGAAACACAGGGAACAGGGCAGAACACTTCCCCATTTGTGACATCTAGTGGCTTTGCACCTGAATGACAACCTCTTAGAGAAGGAAAAATCTGGCAAAGTCACCAGTGGCTCTGCCTGGGTTTCACCAGTTCCGGAAAAAACACAAAAGCACTCCTAATTCCCCAGAAAAGTTCAGCAGCGTTCTAGTTTCACAGCCAAGTAGATGGAAATAGAAGGTGTTTGTCTGCCTGCTGGGTATTTATCTGGATTTAAGAGAGCACGAAAGCCGAGGTACACCAAAGGTAGGAAATAATAAGGGTAGGGAAGGGTGGGAAACCGGGTTCCCATCCTCAGGCTACTCCTTAGCACAAGAAAGGCCATGAAAGAGGCCACAGTCCTCCACAACAACGTCTTGCCTAGTGGTGGGAGGAAATGCGCAGAATGCAACTTCCTGCTAAATGGCTCAGGTCAGGGCGCCTGGGTGGCTCAGTGGGTTAAAGCCTCTGCTCTTGGCTCAGGTCATGATCCCAGGGTCCTGGGATCGAGCCGCACATTGGGCTCTCTGCTCCACGGAGAGCCTGCTTCCTCCTCTCTCTCCCTGCCTGTCTCTCTTGCCTACTTGTAATCTCTGTCTATCAAATAAATAAATGAAATCTTAAAAAAAAAAAAAAAGAATACACTTTTAAAAAATAAATAAATAAATGGCTCAGGTCTTCCTGGAGGCTGGCTTCCTGGAAGAGAACGGGGAAACTGACCCAGTCTTCAGTCATTTCTGTGACCATGCCGACTTGGCTAGTTGATATCCTCTTTGTGCTTTTGCATAGGTGATCTCCCTAAATTTAGACCCCACAACGACTCCAGAAGGCAGGTGTTTTACTTCCTTGTTTTGGTAAGTGAGAACACAAAAATCTCAGAGAGTCTGTAACTTGCCCTAGTTACAGCTAGAAAGGAGCATTTTGTCGACGACTGATTCCATGTCTCCTTGGTTTCAGGAAGCCATTTTTCTTCTATAACGCATTCATCCAGACTATAGCTTTCATAAACTAATATTCTTTGTTGTCCCACCAGTATTTTCCACTTTTCTAACCGCCTTCCCCTGTAAAAAATAATCTGGGTTTATTAGCTCAGGGGAGGGAAGTGGGGAAACAGAAAGCTGTGAACATCAGCAAATATTTGGGAGCAAAAGTCTAAGTTAGGAAGTTAGAGGATTCAGGGCATGCATGAAGAGAGTAGGAAGAGCACCCACAATTGAGGTGGAGGGAACTGGGTCTACTTCTTTTCTTGCAGAGGTGGGATAAATTTGAGAGAAGACAGGTATGCATTGGCAAGAGAGGCCCTGAGGCTTCTTCCCTGGCAGAGCCATCATGGTAGAAATGTGGAAATATCCATAACACCTCCACTGGGTGTATGTGACTATAAACCACCTGTCTGAGCGTCTCACACCCTGTGGTAGGTGGGAAGCTGCTAGAACCATCAGATTTGGAAAGGGCAAGGTCCCAGAGACAAGCCACATCCCCGACAGCTGGGTTAGCATGGAGCTCAGTTAACACACAGCCCTGGGAGGTGTGGGGAATCTAACTGGACTGGGTTTAAGGGTTTACCCCGTGGAAGAACTGAAGGACAAAATAAACTTCATGTTGGATTACAGAGAAATAAAGGTATATTTAATAGCCACCTTGTATTAGCTTCCTAGGGCTGCTGTAATGAATTAGCTTAAAGTGGGTGGCTTGAGACGACAGAAATGTGTTCTCTCAGTTCTAGAGGCTAGAAACACAAAATGACGGGGGCAGCAGTGCTATGCTCCCTCTATAAACTATAAAGAAAGCTCCCTTTTGGACTCCTCTTGGCTTCTGGTGGTTACCAGTATACGGGAGGAAAGATAATTTCCTCAGAATCTTCTAGGTCTTGGCTGAGAGCCAAGGGTAACATGAGAGAATCACACAGAAGTTTTATATAACATGTGCACATGGGAGAGACCCAAGGAAAATTGAATAACTTCCCCAAATGGCCCAAGCCACCCCCTTAAATACCATCTCCAGCCCAAAACAGAAGAAGATGATGGGGGAGGGCAGTTATGAGAGGTGACCAGACAAAGCCCAGTAAGTGAAAGAAGCGAGCGTGGCTAAGCGGATTTGCATCGTTGCTTTCTCCACTGGTAAGAGTTTCTAGAGATTTGGTTATCCTCCTCTTCCTGGTACAGACAGGAAGACACTCTAGAAATAGAGATTGCCCTTGTAAATGTAAATGTCTCTTACAAAAGGGTGACTTTGACTCAGGCTTCAGAACATTCCTGTGGCTACTACTGCTTAAAATTAATCAGCCTAAAATAATCTTTATGCTAAAGAAGCCTATTTCAGGGCTGTGTGTCCGGAGCCCCTTCACCAACAATCCCCGGCAGTCTCCATCACTCCAGTATCCGCCTCTGCCTTCACACTGCCTCTTTCCCTCTGTGTGTGTCCATTTGTATCTTCCCTTCTTCTCATAAGGACGCCAGTCATCAGATCTAGGGTTCCCCCCTAAGCCAGTATGACCCTATCTTAATTCGATCATGTCCGAAAAAAACCCTACTTCTGAAGAATTCCTATCCACAGATTGCAGGAGGTACGGCTCGAACATCTTTTTGAGGGGCCCACTGCAATGCTCCACACACCTGAGTCTGTGGTCTGGGATTCCTACCTGCTACACATGTGAGTTTGCTGTGAAGGGGGTGACACTGTGCAGGGTTCAGAGCCTTGAAGTCCAGGGCGCTGGTCTAGCCAAGTTGATGTAACATAGGACCTTGAGCAAGGCAATTAGCCTCTAGTGGTCTTGATAACCTCATCTCTATGGTCAAGATTCTTCCTAGCACTGACTGTTAATTCTACTGGCCCAGAGTGGAGGAGTAGATGAGTCCTCCCCTTGGCCCAGGCACAGTGTGGTTTAACAGGTTATCACAAGACTCTGCTGGTCCCAGAACACTACCCTCCCACCTTATGATGCTTCCTTCCTGGATTGCTTTTCTCATCATTAGGATCACAAAGGTATTGAATGACAGATAAACAAATACCTTGTCAATTGAGGGTCACTGCAAGTATCATCTAGATTCCGGAAAACCAACGGTTCTACGGACAACAGGATTCAGTCTTGAAATGCTGAAACTACAGGGAGACCTGCTTTGTGGGGGGTCAAGCTACATGGTTGCCAAGAGAAACGAGGACATGATTTAGAGAAAACTCTGGGCTTAGGGTCTGCACGATTCCTTTGTTATCATTGCAAATGTATTCTCAAAAGAAAGCAAAGACTGAGGAGAGCCAGAAGCCAAGGGGGAAGGCAGGCCAGCCCAGACCACACTACTCATTTCAGAGGAGAGCTGGTGAGCCGCTCAGGTGGTCTGGCCCCCAGCTTGCACCAAGAGGAGGCAATGGAGATGTCTCACTCTGTCCTAAGGAGACAGTCTCAAGGATTTCCACAGCCAAAGCCACAGACGTTTTCAGAGGCAGAGGCCTGGCTGAAATCTGGGCTGCTTTTCAATGCCTAAAAGCTCTGTAAGTAAGAAGCGAGCAGCACCGAGAAAGCAGGAGGCATCTGAGTGCAGTGGCCAGGCGCTTTGAGTTCTGGAATCAGAAAGGCTGCCTGGGGGCCATGTTTACTAGCTGTGTGACTTCAGGCAAGTTACTGTCTTCTCTAAGCCTCAGATAAAATAAAGATTATTATCCTACAGCCTATATAGGTGTGCAGTTGTGACACGATGTAGGTCAAGTGCTTCATAGCCAGTTAATGTTTTTATGTTCCAGATGCAGAACAGGATACTAAAAATTAAGTGTACTGAGGCCACGAGGCTAAACATATAATTCCAAGGTGAGAATCCAGGGCTGCCGACTCCTTAGTTCTTCCACAGAATAATATAGAAATGAAAAAGGAAAAGCCAGGCACACTTTATTTACTAGTTATCATCATGTTTATCCCGTGCCAGGTGCTATTCTAGGCACTTTATAAATACTAAGTCACTTAAGCCTCATAACAATCGATGTAGGCACAATTATTGCCAAGTTATAAATGAGAACAATAAAAACAGAGAAGGTGAGTGACTTGCCCAAGGTCACCCAGGGTCAGTGGGTACTGTGGTGTATCTCAGGGATCTGAGGCAAATTTAAAAAAAATAAATAAGTGTATCATTATATTTAGATCATCTCTCTAGAAACTCATTAAGTAAAACATACTCTTCTTTTTTAAAAGTATTTTAATTTTTTTGAGACATTTAGTAAACTCCATGGCATGCATAAATCTGAAATTCCCAGTTATCCATGAGTAAAAATAAGCCTAAAATTTCAGCCTGTGGAACATAAATTGATAGTCTACCCAGCTGGTAAAAGTTCCACAAATTGCAAATGCATTTCTGTAAGACAGCTTGTCTTCCATAAAACGAGCCTTACGGAATTTACCTTATAAACCACATTGCTAGCCTCCAAATTTCTAAGTTCCTTAGAAGTTATTTAAAAATTAATCTCAAATGTTCTAAACATCTAACACAAGTCATAGCACACATAAATTAATCTATATTTGATGGCTTTGGTCTCGCCTATGACTTTCTGTATCTGTCCTATACTGTGATTTTAAGGCTCACGGCACCTGAAACCTCAAACACCCTAACAAAAAAGACCTGATGGGCTCCAGAACCGTGCATTTGGCCCAGGGCAGAGCAAAGTAAGGTCATCATCCAGCAAAGAGATGGACTCTCATAAAGTTGAAAGACTAAGCAAAAGGTGAGCTATGGTACCCTGGTGTAATGTGAGGGAAGAATACAGGTTACTCCCAAGTGCCTGGCAAGAACTACAAGGCAGAGCAGGGAGGCTGAGGAGAACCATGTCCCTCGCTGAGACAAAGAACCCAGGAAGAGGGGGAGGTCAGCACACAGCACAAAAACAATTCAACTTTAGACATACTAAAATTAGAAACCCTGTGAGTCATCCAAGTGGAGATTTTTAGTAAACCATTCAAGCTAAGTTATGAAGCTTAGAAATGGGGCCTGGCCTGAGAATATAGACTGAAAGTTTCCAGGATATTATGGCAGTCATCAGATTTCAATGAGATCACCTACAAAGGGGTTATGGAGTGAGGAGAAAAGAGCACCTATCAGAGGGTGTGAGGGGCCCCAACATGAAAACTCTGGATAAGGAAAATTAAGTCAACATATAAGACAAAGAAAAAATGGTCACAGAGGTAGCAGGAATTCCAAGAGTGTATAGCAAGAAATCCAAAGACAGGAATTGGTCAACTGTGTCAAATGTTATTAAGAGAGAGAGTCGAATAAGGACTGAGAGTACCCACAGGAGAAACACCATGGAAGCCATGGGTGATCCCAGCAGGAAGCTTCACAGGAGGAATGGAATGGAAATTACATGACAGTGAGTTGAAGAGTAATGGGGAGCTAGTTCCTGCCATGGCAGTGTCTCTTGTATGGGATTCTATGACTGGAGCAGTCATAAGAACTGGATAAAAGGTACAAAACAACGGCTCGGGGAGCCAGCAATATAGGTACTGTAAGCCTTGAGAAGAAAGCATAATATGTGAGCTCCACATTCCCCCCTGGCTTTTTCTCTGAGGTAGTTTTCTACATTCAAGCATGGGAAAATAAGGCCCACGTAGAAAGTGACTGTCTTGCAGGGGTGAGGCGTGCCAGAAGCAATTTGTGGACAGTGAGAGAAATTCAAAAAAGGGGCCCAGAAACTGATGTACATATTTCCCACAAGCTGTTGGGCTGTGTCTAAGCTGTGCAGGAATCCAGTATTCTGCCAAACCAGATGAAAACAGCAGCTGGAAAGATAAAAATCTGATCACAGATTTCAGCAGCACGCCATACAGAGAAAACAGAGGTTAGAATTTAAGCCTTACCAAGGAGGACATGCATTAGTAAACATTATAAAATTTTAGTTAAGGCTTCAGAAGGGGCATGCCTTAGTACCAAAGGGAACCCGCAAGAAATAAGGTCAAATAAGGTAAAAAAATTTAACAGTCTAGCCCTATGAAAGCCTAAAATCACACCTCAGCAGGATCTGTCTGCCTGCCAAAAACAAACAAAAAACCAGCTCTTTTTGAAAGAAATCACAGAGCCTCGACAGTTCTTTTTTTTAATCCACGATATCCAAACTGATGAGGCATGCTAATACATGGGACACATTAGGTTTGCTAAAAACCAAGAGAGGGCCAAGAAGATCCACAGGTAATTCATATATTAGAGGAAAAAGTTGGTCAAAGAATAGAAAAGACTGAGCATTAATCAAAAAAATTGGAATACATAAAAAATCAAATGGACGTTTTAGAATCATGGAAAAATACACTGTTTGTTATTGGGAAAACACTGGGTAGGTTTTACAACAGACAGAACACAATATGAGCCAGGGTTGGAGATCTAGAAGACAGGTAGATAATAATATGCAAAACAGAAACATAAAAAGAAAAAAGAAACAAGACAGAAAGTAAGAGACATGTACGGCATAGGCAAAAGGGATAAATCTATGTAACTGGTGTACTGGGAAGACAGGAGTAAGGGAAGGAGACAAAGGCAAAATTCAGAGAGAACAGTCTATCCTACCATCTTTGCTGCCTTATTTCCAAAGTCATCATTGTATCCTGAAGTGACAAGTTTTGCTCGAAGCTTGATATCTGGTAAATACTATCTTGTATTTTTGAACACCTGCTGTCTTAGTCAGCATGGGTTGCTCTTAAAAAATGTCATGATTGAGAGGCTTAAACAACACTCATTTATTTCTCACAGTTCTGCAGGCTGGAAAGTCCAAAATCAAGGTGCCCGCAGATTCATTTCCTACTAATGATCCTTTCCCTGGTTTGTAATGGCTGTCCTCTTGCTGTGCGCTCATATGGTAAAGAGGAAAAGAGAAAGCTCTGGGTTCTCTTTCTCTTCTTTTTTAAAATATTTTATTTATTTATTTGACAGAGCGAGATCACAAGTAGGCAGAGAGGCAGGCAAAGAGAGAGGAGGAAGCAGGCTCCCTGCTGAGCAGAGAGCCTGGTGTGGGGCTCGATCCCAGGACCCTCGGATCATGACCTGAGCTGAAGGCAGAGGCTTTAACCCACTGAGCCACCCAGGTGCCCCTCTCTTTCTCTTCTTATAGGGCCACTAATCCCATCCTGAGGCCCCATCCTCATGACCTCATCTAAACCTAATTACCTCCCAAAGGCCCCACCTTTATATACTATTGCACTGAGAGTTAGGCTTCAACATATGAATTTGAGGTGGGGAGGGGGGGGGCACAAACATTCAGCCCATAACACCTGCTGTGTGTACTGTGCAAACAGAAGAATTGAGCCTGAAGGACAGGTCTGTCTGATCCCAGAGTTTAATGATTGCTCTTTGCCAGGACCATGCCGCACCCCTCCTCACCCACTTGTCCCCACTCCAAAGCTAATATATCCTCCATATTCTGTCATTAAGGCAAGCAAACTGGAGCCTGTGGCCCAAATCTAGCCTGCCATTGGGCTTTGTAAATAAAATTTTACTGGAGCCCTGCATTGCCTCTGTGTTCCTGCTCTATCTCTTGCTGCTCTCACACCACCATAGTGGTGCTGAGTATTTCCAAGAGACTGCCTATGGCCAGAGAGGCTAACAGTATTTACTCTCTGCTCCTTCGCAAAAGAAATGCTTGCTGATCATGCCCCAGCTCACTGTAAAAAGGAATTTGTGGCAATGTATGAAACTATTACTGCTATTAATTCTTCAGTATCTAAGTACCATAAACTTATCACTCCTTAATATAACGTGAGTGATGCTGCTGATTCTCTGGGAGAGAAGAAAGTGGTCGGTGCCAGGATAGGAAGTGGTACAATGTCGGCCATAATGACCAATGCACATAATTAATTTTCAACCGAGAGGGCAAAAAAGGTCTCTGAGGATAGAACCCTTTAAGAATGGGGAGGTGATTCGACAGACATCACCATGTCTCCACATTGTGGATCCATTATCTCTCTCAGGTCTACCTCTGTATTATCTCTATCTTTTTACTCTTTCCCTACTCTGTCCCACTGCTGTGCACATGGCCTTGCTGTTGTCCGCTCGCAAGGAATCACCCATCTTAGAGCCTTTGTGCTGACCACTCCCTCAGCATGGAACATTATTTCTTCTGATATCACTGGAGTTGGATGCCTCATCTCCTTCAAGTTTTTGATCAAACCATTCTTTTTCCATGTGATCTACCCAGATCCATTGACATGGCTGGCAGCTTGCCTGCCCTCAGCACACTCCCTATTATTTTCCCCCAAAGTATTATCAGTTTCTCTATCTTGTCATATACTCAGTTATTATGTTTATTTGTATTGTGTGTATACCCTCTAATAGGACCTAAGCTCTATCAAGGCAGGAATTATAGGCATTTTTGGTTTTGTCTACTGATGCTTCCAAAAATCACCTAGAACAGTGATTGAAACATTGTTCCTGCCTTTCATATATTTACATATGTTTTGAATGAATGAGTGTACATTCACATTTTGTTCTAGGGTCCCAGAAAAACTTTTAAGTCGATTTTTAAAAATAAGTTCATTTATTAATTAATTAATTTTTCAAGTGAGAGAGAGAGAGAGAGGAGGGAAAGAGGGAGAGAGAGAATCTTAAGTAGACTCCATTCCCAACACAGAGCCCAATGTGGGGCTCGATCTCAGGACCTAGAGTCCATGACCTGAGCCGAAATCAAGAGATGCTAAACCAACTGAACCATCCAGGTACCCCTAAGTGAATCTAGAACCAATAATTTAGGACTGGCCCATGTAAGCTTGACTGAGAAAATGATTTTTTCCTTTCGTTTCTTGTCATAATTCTCCCTTTGTTTCCTGCCCAATAATAGCAAGAATCTCCCAGAGATTTCTGATGAATGAGATTTTCACAATCAGAATGAGATTTTCACAAGTCAAGCCTTCTAAGCAGTTTATTAACCAAAATACTTTAATGAAGCTTTTAATCCAATTTAGTACCTAAATGCTGGATGCCAATGCCGGCCATTGTGGTTAACCTAGTAGTATGGAAGAGTAAATTTTGTATTCTGTTTACATCTTCTTTTTAAATAAAGATTTTTATTTGCATATATTTGAGAGAGAGAGACAGAGATAGCAAGAAAGAGCACCAGCTGGGAGGAGAAGCGGGGAAGAGATGTGGGGCTCTTTCCCAGGACCCTGGGATCATGACCTGACCCAAAGGCAGATGCTTAACTGACTGGGCCACCCAGGCACCCTGATACTCTGTTTACATCTAAAATTCAAATTATGTTATAAAAAAATCACTAGTTGATATCCTCCACTTGTATTAGAACTAGTTGTTCAGTCTAAATTAGATTTTTCCCCCCCTTCCAGGGTATCATTATGTTCTTTATGCCTTACAAATATAATATTATAAATATAATAAAAAATACAGTAAAAGTATCTAACACAACTTCTTGGAGCCAGATTAGGTCTGAATGCAGAAACTGGCAACACATACTAGAACAATTACCAACAGCAAGTTCTTTTTGTTCTTTGTTTTGATGACACAAAGGATTAAATAACAAATAATTTTCTAGGCTATAATAATATTATCCATTTTCAGCCTTTTAACTGATGGAGAAAGGTTTTTTTTGTTCTAAATGAAAATAGAAAATATAACAGCTAGTAGATGACTTCATATCTAATTATCCACATCTTAGTTTGTAGAAAGGCAATTCCAGGTTATTTAAGTTGAAATATTTTGCGTAGAAATCAATGTAATAGAAGCCTGATTTTTCCATAAAAAATACTTTTTTTTTTTTTTTAGTTTTGAACCATATTCCACACTCTAAGCATAGATCTATTGGATAAATTTCCACATCTATTCAATTTTAGCATTTAAATATATTTCCAGGGTGGGAGGTAGGGGCACTCTTTTTACAACAAAAACTTTAGTATTGACTGTCAGAACAATTAAATTCTTGCTGAGATTACCTTAGCATGTTTCATTTCTAGCACTGTCTGGTTTAGGGAAAGATTAACAAGAATTGTTCAAAGCAACATGTAGGGTCTAGTCACATGTTGGATTTGGGGTCTCCCAGAAGCATCTACTCTGGGATCTGCCCTAATTCTCCAACCAACTAGATATGAAATGACAAAGATGAGTGCTAGGAAAAGAGCAAGGAAATGCTAAATAGACCCTTCTAAGTTTGCATCCATACAACACCATGCACGGTATCCCAAGATGGGAACTTATTGACTTGGGCATCAAGGATCTTGGATACAAATGGAGAGAAAACAAAATAATTTGAATGAATTGCCTTTATCGAGATGCTCTCCGTTTGTTAAAGTCCATACAGAGAACAGTCATTTGGAGCCATAAGGGTCACATATGTGGAATTATTTCGTTTCCACCAAGACAGAGAAATGAGGACCAGATTTACTCTATAGTTTTAAACAACAACAAAACAGAGAGAATCTATAAAACAAGGATTTCCATATACTGAATGATAGGCAGCACCTGACAAAAGCCCCTGAGAGAGGAGAGACAAATGAGACAACTAAAATGATGCCTTTCCAGCTGTATGGCTGAAAGTGGAAATAATTCACAACCTCTGGGAAAACATCTTCAATCATTCTTCTTTCATTTTTCAGAATATATAAAAGAATCCATTTATTCTACGATAGGCATTGAGTCCCTTATAAACCTTATAGGCTGTCACAGCCAGTAAAGAAGACAAACAAGAAACAAATAAACAATGAAATAAGTAACACAATTTCAGCTGAGAAAGAGCCTAAAGCAAACAATAAAACAGTAAATGATTCGCTGGGACTGAGGACAGAGTATGTGCCTGTTTAGGCATGAAAATCCTAAAAGTCATTTTTTAAAAAAGATTTTATTTATTTATTTGACAGAGACATAGAGAGAGAGCACAAGTAAGCAGAGTGGCAGGCAGAGGGAGAGAGAGAAGCAGGCCCTCCGCCGAGCAGGGAGTCCAATGCGGGGCTCAATCCTAAGACCCTGGAATCATGACCTGAGCTGAAGGCAGCTGCCTAACTGACTGAGCCACCCAGGGGCCCCCTAAAAGTCATTTTTAAAAGGGCATTTGAGCTGAGAGACCTGGGAAGTGATGAGCAGAGAGCTATAGAACAAACATTCTGGATATGATCATGGAGGGCCTTAAGGCCCATGGAAAAAGCTTGGTATTTTATTCTAAGTGGATTTCCTTTAAATCTAAGAACATTTTAGGCAAGTGAATGACATGATTAAATTTCAACAAAAATCAATTCACCCTGACTTCTGGGTGGAGAATGGATTATACTGGGTTTGGAGTGAATACTAAAAGCCAACATAGAAGGCAATTTGAGGAACAGGGCAAGAAACTATGGTGGACTCGAGTGGCAGCTGTAGACGTGATGAGAAACAAATAAATTCAGAATACATGTTCAAATTTATATTAAAATATTTCCTACACTGCAGATATTATTCTAAGTACTTCATGCAATAGCTCATTTGATACTACAATGACCATATGACGTGGGCACTATAAATATCCCAATTTTACAAATGAGAAACTAAGGCACAGAATAATTAAGTAACTTGTCAAATATTACAGGTTGAGTAAGAGGTGAAGCTTCTTACAGGGGACTGGCTCTAGAGTTCCAATCTCTTTACCATTACACAATGTTGTAGAACCCACAGGAACCGCCAATCTCTCACCTAAATCACATTAGCTTTCTTTTGGTTTCTCAAAGTTGTCATAGTCTTTTTACTCCCCCGGGGACTTCATACGGGTTTGTTTTCTTTCCCTGAAGTGCACCGCCACCAGACTTTATGTCCTGTTTTACTCATTCCTTCTCATCCTTCACACCTTCCCTCTGCTTCAGTGTCACCTCCCTACGGTGGACTTTTCATCCTGTCTAGAGTTCCCTCCCTACACTGTTTTTCTTTTTATTATACTACTCTGTTTCTGCCCTGGTAATCTTTTAGTACAATCTATGGTTTACATGGATTTGTGTCCTTTTTCTTCCAGTGTCTTTCTCCAACAAATGTATGATAGACTCTATGACACCAGGGACAGTGTGTTTCATTACATTTCATTCATTCATTTTCAGTACCCAACACAGTGTCAGAAACCTAGCCATCACTCAGTAAGCAATGAATGAGAAAACCTGAAAATGGAAGCCTAGTTTTTGATAAAGATATAGACAGATAATGAGGAATAGGGAGAAAGAGCATGTTAAGAAACAGTTCTGTAAACCAGGTCACACATTTCTCAAAAGTTCAGAAGAACCGCATAAGAAGACAGTCGTTCTTTCATTCAACGGGTATTATTGGCTAGTTCATAAAGGCCAGGTGTACTTGGGTCACTGCAGTAGTAAACAAAACAGACAAAAATACCTGCCGTCATGGACCATACAATCTAGAGGGAGGTAATAAACAAAATCGATAAACAAATGATAGGCTAAAAATGAAAAATAAATCAAAGAAGGGAGCCAAGGAGTGTTGAACAAGGGAGTTGGGATTTTCAGTAGATGTTCAGTGAAGTCTTCACTGAAAAGGTGACATTTTAATACAGATCTGAAGGAGATAAAAGAACAAGCCAAGCAGGTATCTGGAGGCAGAGAGATCCAGACAAACAGAAGAGCAAGTGTAGAGTGCTAAGGTGGGAGTGGACTCAGTATGCTTTAAGGAACAGCAAGAAGACCAGTATGGCTGGAGCCGACTGAACATAAGGGAGAGCAGTAGAAAAAGGAATTAGGGAGGTATACAAAGACCATCCACAAATTTGGCCCATTTGTGGCCTCCTTTCCAAGAGATATGGGGAGCCACTAGAGGATATTCAACAGTGGAAGAACATACTCTGACTTAGGTTTCAGCAGTCTAGCTGCTCTGGTAAGATTAAACCAAAGTGGAGTCAGGATGGACCCGTGAATCCAGATAGTAAGCTATTGCTTAATCCTGACAAGAGACAACAGTGGCTTGGACCAGTATGTAGCAATGGAGGTGCTGAGATAGGAAAGATGGCAGAGAGATGAGACAGAAGGGAAGGGAAGGAGTTTGTATTTGAATATGCTACATTTGAGATGCCTAGTAACATTCAAGTGGAGATGTAAGATCGGCAACGGTCTTTGTGAGTCTGGAGTTCAAGGAAGACATCCGGGCTGAGTCATAAGTATAAACCTGACATTTACAGTCACAAGAGTCTGTATGAGATTAACAAAACAAAGTATATAAGCAGGAAATATGTAGATGAACCAACAAGGAAGGAAAATACCCAAGGAGTAGAAGAAAAAAGAGGAGAATGTGATTCCTGGAAGTGAAATGCAGACAGTGTTTACAGGTGAAGTTTCAATGAATAATCAACTGGGTCAAATGTTACTGGCATAAAACACAACCGTTGTGTCCTCCTTGGCTGGGGTTCCTTTGGAAAGCCTTGTCTTTATCAATTTTTTGTTTGTTTGTTTTTAAGTACTAGAATTATTATCTATCTATCTACCTACCTATCTATCTAGGATAGCCAACAAGAAGGTCTGGGGGCAGAAAGATACATTGCTTCTTTTTAAAAAAAAAAGATACATTGTTTCAATGTATAGTTATAGCTACAAATCTTTACAACTCTGGTAGGTTTATTTTCATTACAATTATAACTAGCCTTATAGACTGTTGCTCTTATAGGAAATGAAATACAAGAGGTTAGGGTTCTAAAGCCTCCATACGGATGTTAATGGTCTAGAATTGGATTTTGCTACTAATCCCCCAATGCAGATAGATGTCAGAGGAAGTTAGAGCTGTTATTTTCACTGCAGCATGGTTAATTTTACTGGAGAAGTGCACACTACAGAATCTGGAATCTTTTCTGTAATTCATAGACATATGTTTAGCAATAGTGATTACTTGGACTATAGTTTTAAAAATCTGCACATTTTTTTCTGCTCTTCTACAAGATGCATCATTATAAATGATGCCATGCAAGGTCCAAGTTTTCAAATGGACAATTTCAGAAGCAAAAATCTAGGATGAAAATTTATGGATACAGATATAGACATAGATAAATAATTTATATGATATGCAAATATTTATTGTATAGTATCTATTTTTATAATCATATTTTTATTATATTTACTTTAGTGTGTACATCTCACTGTTCTAATTGGACATTTTTGCATTTAGAAAACAATCAAATGTGGGGCACCTGGGTGGCTCAGTCAGTTAAGCATCTGACTCTTGATTTCAGCTCAGGTCATGATCTCAGAGTTGTGAGATCCAGCCCCATGTTGGGCTTCTCACTGGGTGTGGAGCCTGCTTCAGATTCTCTCTCCCTCTGCCGCTTTCCCCTCCGCAAAATTTTAGGAAACAATCAAGCAATCACATTTAATAAGATAATAACATCCCATTTGAAACTAAAATGCAATTTCATATTCTTTTGAAAGAGTCACCATTTCCAATGAGGCTTGCTTTGGCAACATCAGAGTATTAATTCAGTAAAGAAAATTAAATATTAATAAAAGTATGTGATAGATCATGTTCTTTATTTCTTGGATTCAGAGCTTTGTTCTGTTTTTTATTGCAAGTACATGAGGTGAGTGCAGATAAAATAAAATTAAACATAATTTTAAATAAGATTAATTTAAAATAAATGAAAATAGATATATTAGCATGCTCTAATTAATGCCAAATGACAAAAAATAATTTTTGCAGGCTAACTTGAAATGAGCTTTTTTGGACCCATGTAATTATCTGTAGTCTCAATTTTATTTTTAACCACTAACTGCTGGGGCTGACTTCAATTGGCTTCATTTGTGTTTTAAATAATTAGTATTTAATAATGTATTATGCATTACAGGGATAGTCACAGAGAACCCAAGTTTCAATTACCTGCCACTTCAAATTATAGACTCTCAGTAATTAGCTTCTGCCACATAACCCATAATGGAACAGACCAAAGTTAATAGAAAGCAGGAGCAAAACTACATAGCCAGTTTGGCATGAGTAGATTTCAAAATAAACCAATTTGTGTACCTTTTAATGTATTTCTCTGCAGGAATTAAAAAGCTGTCTGGCTAACCTTCCCGAGTCTCCCTCATTTGTAATAAAAGAGATAATAATGAAGATAGTGTCTGCCTCGTAGGGATGACTTATTCACCATGAGAGAGGCATATAGTTTAGACATCAGGATTTCATCAACTCCAGTACACAGTATTATATTTAGAATAAAGTCTGAAGTCCTCACGTGACCTAGGAGGCCTTTTATCCAGGGTTCTCACAGCCAACTGGACAACAGGATCAGTGGAGCTGGGGGAGGGGGTCAGATCAGATTCTGTGAGAGCAGGGTATGGGGAGGTGGGAAGGCTGGAGAGGGCTGGAGGAGGTGCCTGGCCTCAGTATGCTTTGTAAGTGTACCAATGGGCAGATTTGAGAACGCTTGCCTACAAGATTGTGTCCAGAGCTACACTGCCTGCCAGCTTATAAGAAATGCAAGTCATCAGGCTCCACACTACACCAAGTGAATCAGAAGCTGAGAGCAGGACACAATGCCTTAGTAAACACTGGCAGATTTTGATATCCCCTAAAGGATGAAAACCAGCGCTCTAAACTCTTGCCATTCCAAGTGTGTTGTACCTTCCTTCCAGCAACATCAGCACCACCTGGGGGCTTGTTGGACATGCAGAATCTCAGACCTATCCCAGACCTCCTGAAGCAGAGTCTGCATTAGAACAAAATCTCCGGGTGACAGGTAGGCACATTAAAGTTTGAGAAGCACTACTCTGACATAATGGTTCTCAACCTTGGCTACAAATCGTAAGCATTTGGAGGAGCTGTAAAAATTACAGATGCCTGGTAGGCTGAGCAGGGAGCTCCTGGTTCTCCTATTTCAACGCAGAAAACTCTACCTTCATCATTTTGCAATAAGCTCTCATTGTAAGAAGGGCTCTACTACAACTAAATGCTTTGGGCTTCATCTACCCCATTTTCACTAGAACAGCCTCACGATGGCTGAAATAACTAAATTAGTACAACTCTTGCTTCTGTCTATGCTCAGAGGGCCTCACAGTATCCCTAGTTCCCAAAGCAGCCTCTGGTTCTTTCTGGGAGTCTCGACACTCCCACGGACACTGTGGTGTATGTTCCCTAAAGCCCCACACTCTGCCAGAGCCACTAGATTTGCTCTGCTCTTCTCCCCCTAACTATGGGTCACATGTCATCCCTTTTAGCCCAAAGCCACAGCACTGCAAAAGCCTTGGTTTCAGAGTCTCTTAAAAAAAAAAAAAGTCCCAGGGCGCCTGGGTGGCTCAGTGGGTTAAAGCCTCTGCTTTCAGCTCAGGTCATGATCCCAGGGTCCTGGGATGGAGCCCTGCATCGGGCTCTCTGCTTAGCTCCTCTCTCTCTCTCTCTGCCTGTCTCTCTGCCTACTTGTGATCTCTGTCTGTCAACTAAATAAATAAAATTTTTTTTAAAAAAAGTCCCTCAGCTTCAGTGGTAAGCATAGATGGGGTAGATCCTTGTCCTCCCACTTCCTCACAAGGAACAAAAAAGAAAAACCTTTCCCTTTAGTTTTCAGCAAAATGAGAATCCCCCATAGCAAGGTACATGATTTCCCAGAACTATCTCTTTGGATGTATCAGACACCACCAGATCCTAAACACCAACTTAGGTCCTGGTAGGAGCAGTTATATTTTGGGAGCAAACTGAGTGCTATCAGAACTAAGGCTCAGGAAGCCCCTTCCAGAATTGATGGAGATGCTGGAGTCCCCATTTCCACAGGTGCTGATCTCAGGAGGATCTGCTTCCTGCCACGCCTAACCTGCCACTATTGCCTGTGGTCTGACAATCCCTCCTCCCCCGCACCCTTTGGGGAGTTAACTTAGGATCTTTCCGTGGTGTTCCAGACACAAAGGGACTTTCCCATTCACTTGGAGTGTTGAGTACACAGTTTCCAACTCCCAAGCAAGGAACTGGCAGACGTAAATACATCAAGTTGGGCCAAAACATTGTTTGGCACAATGTCAGTATACTATAAATCAACTTACAAGATGGCAGAAGACATGACTTTAAGAGAAATATTTGAGGCAGTGTTTTCAAGAAGATTTTTATTTACCACGGAATTATCACAAACTACATGCTGCTTGAAAACAAATCTTCCTTTCCACACTCAAACATTTATTTTCATTCTGAACTCCCAGGCTATTTCTAGTTTCCAGCAAAGTCTGTTTTGTTCCAAAATGTCTTTAATCCTGAAGGAGATAATATATATTTTCAGTGTGTCACTGTAGATGTAGGATATTCTCAAATCGTTTCTGGAATGCTGAAAACTTTCAAACTTTTCAGGAGCAACTACTGAAAAGCCAGAGGTACCTTGTTATGTTGTCATAACCTTATAATAAAGTCCAAAATGAATCAAAGAAAGTCAGTAGAATTGTTCCTGGATTATAGTTCCAGCTCAAAAAATATTTGTTGAATGAATGAAAAAACTGGTGTACAAATGAATCAATTTCTGCTTTTATGTTTTAGCCTACACCTAAAGAGATTTCTAAGGGTTATGAAAACTTGGAGCACATTACTTCCCTAATTATTTTCGTTATCTTTTCTTTGAAAGTAAAAAGTTGGATTTTTTTTAATTTTTATTTTTTTTAATTTAACAGACAGAGATCACAAGTAGGCAGAGAGGCTGGCAGAGAGAGAGAGAAGGAAGCAGGCTCCCTGCTGAGCAGAGAGCCCAATGCAGGGCTCCATCCCAGGACCCCAAGATCATGACCTGAGCCGAAGGCAGAGGCTTAACCCACTGAGTCAACCAGGTGCCCCAAAAGTTGGATATTTTATTTGACCTCTATTTTCACTTCAAAAATTCGCATATTCACATACTTACATAAACATTCTTAGGACATGTGGTAAAAGTATATCAGGACTTCACTATTGTGCATGCTATGATGTGGGCTATACTTGCAAATTTCCTCCAATACTTTCTTGATCTCTGGGATCAAGTTAAATGGCTATATGGAGATTTGCCCACATCTTTCTGGAAAGCAAATTATGGTTCGGTTCTAATGACATATATTTCCTTAGGTTAAAGAGGCAAGAGTGAAAGTCACAACGTACTGACCTCCAGCAAGAAAGGACACTGATATTTACTCTGACAACGTAGGCTTATAGAGACATGAATTGCACCTGTATTTTTCAAAACATTCATTTCTATGATATTCTACAAATCCCAATAGTCCATATATCCTCATCTGCTAAACCATTCAGCCGCTTACCTTAGGTGGCTGACAACCATGGAGGGCATATTCCTGGAGCAGAATGGTGAGAGACAGAGAGACAAACAGCTTCACATTTTTCTTCTTTTGTCCTCAGCTTCTGAAGCTACTGGTTAGTAGAACTGCTCAGTGAATAAAACACAAGTTCTTGATGGCACCTGTGGTGAAGAGGTAAAAGTTTTCTGTCTTAGTTTCGGTGTGGTGTTATTAACATCATCCCACTGACCTTAATTTCAACAGGCTCCCCCCTCTGCTCCCACACCTAAGGAGTAACAACCAAAAGTATTAATGAGCTCCAGAGTCCAACTTCCTGGGTATACATCCTATCTTAAGCACTAAGTGACTTGGGGCTGTCACTGTAACCTCCCTGCTCCTGTTCCTCTGTCAGTAAATAGGAATGACAGTAACATCAATGTGAATCTTAAGGAAGGTGGTTTAGTCATCCATTGAACAGATGTTTATTGAGTGCCCACTGCATGCCAGGCACTATGCAGGTGTTTGGAACAGAGTGATGATCAAGACAGAAAAGAAAGTCCCTATGCTCATGGAGCTCACGTTATTGTGAGAAGAAACAGTTGGAAATACACTTAGGAGAGTGACTGGTTCCCAATAAATAGTCCTTCTGCACTCACTTACTGAGCGCTCTTTGAAGTCATGAGGGTTAAAAATAGTGATCTCAAGCAAATATGCACTTGAACATTTTCTTTCCTAGTTATGCTTTTCTGTATTTTCTAACACGTTTACAATGAGCGCTGGTTATAGGTAGTAAATTAACAACAACAACAAAAAGAGCAATGACATAATTTAACAAATACCTCATGGTGTCTACTGGAGAGAGTTATGGTTCTGGTGATGATTCCATGAACATCCACTGCCCAGCTCTTTTCAGCCCAGCTGTGTGCTTTTCTGTTATTTCAGCATCTCTCATCCTTTGGTCTAGTCTCTATCCTGAACCTCCTCCTTTGTGGATGGACAAGAGTGTTATTTTTGTGTTTTCAATCCTGCATTAAAAAAAAAAAAATCACTCCAAATTTTTTTCATCCTTATACAACAAGAAAATCCCAGGCAACTATTTGCCCTATTGCTAGTGAGCTTCAACTATTTCTTGTTTTGTTTTTTTTTTTCCAGAGGAACTGTCTTGTATCTTTAGCATGAATGCTTTGTAGTATTTGTTTTCCTTAACTATGGATGCAAAATGTTATAATTAATATTTTTCTTCTTTCAGCCTTTCATTAGAGCCTCACCAAACTACAACACCTTCTTTTTAATGACATGTTTTGGCTCTACCTAAATTAGTACAACCTCTAACTGTTGGGGCCAATTCCACATTAAAACCTGTTAAACCTCTAGGGCCTGCCTGGGCCTACTTAGCCATAGTGACTCCATGTTGCCTAGGTAGCCATTTTGTTGTTTAATAAATGCCTCAGCAGTTACTGAATCCAGTTCTGGGTAACCGTTGCTAAAACACATACCTAAAACAAGGCCATTTTGTTGTTTAATAAACGCCTCAGCAGTTACTAGTATCAGTTCCAGGTAACAGGTAGGAGACATCCAATCAGCCAAACCACATACATAGAGGTCTGCAGTTGGTCCCTATAAAACCAGCCTGAGAGATCGGGAGGGGTCGCTCTCTTCAGAGGCGGCCCTGGCTGGTCAGTCTGACTTCTAATGGCCGGTCAGTCTAACTTCCAATGTTTGGCATAAAATAAGTCTTTGTATAACTTTCACTTTGTCTCAGTCTCGTTCTTTTGATAATGGACCCAACATTTGGGGGCTCATCTGGGATCAAATGACGAGAACTGAGCCAGCATCAGAATTTCTGGGAAAAAGCCTCTAGAGGTAAGATCTCCAGATTTTATTGTGAGATCCGGTCTGTCTATCTGGTTGCAGAGCTTCAGGGTATGGCCCACCGGGGAGAAGCTGGATGCAGCTATGCTCCCCAGGGCTGGAATGGACGCGGGGGCGCCCCATCCCTCTTCTGGTAGATCGCCAAAGGGTTCGAGTCCCCCTAGGCAGTCAGGGGACCAAGAAAATCCCCACCAGCGGATGATTGCAGGGGACCGAGGAAATCTTCACCAGCCACTGGGTCTGCAGTTGTCTTTGCCTTGTCTTTTTGTTGTCTGTTCTGTTGCTCATTTCTAGGGAACCAAGAAAATCCTCACCAGCGGCAGGTTCTGGGTAAGAGCCGCTGGGTCTGTGGTTGTCTTTGTCTTATCTTTTTGTTGTCTGTTGTGTTGCTCATTTCTAGGGGATGGAAAAAATCCCCAGCAGCAGCAGGTTCTGGGTAAGGGCCACTGGGTCTGTAGTTGTCTGTGTCTTGTTTTTTGTTGTCTGTTGTGTTGTTTGTTGTGTTTGAAGAGATGGGACAAGCAGAGAGTAAGGGGACTCTGACTTTCATCTCTCCATTCCTCGTAATAGATGTGGGACTTCTCCCTTGCTCATTTCTTGTGCTAATGGCTATAACTAGAGCCAATTGTGGTTGGTCTAACTCGAGACAGAGACTTTAAGAAATATTCCCAAACAGCTGCCAAAACTCCCTTTGTTTTGGGGAAGTTCCTTTCCTTCTCTGGCCCAACCTGGACTGCCTAGCCCCTCCCCCTTTCTGGCAGGAAAGCATGGCATCTGCTCCTCTCTTGGAGCTGATGAGCTCTAAAACTGGGAACCCTTTCTCTGCCTTCTGACAGCACTTTGTTCTTCTGTCTCCCCCTTCTGTTTCTGCACCAGATTGGGTGCAGCCTGCATAACTGGCCTCTAGGCCATCCTCAGTGCTTCCTGCACCATGGCTCCTTCTATCTTCACTGTCAAGGAACAAAAAGAACACCCCCTGGACCTAATACCCCCCACTCCAGATCTTCCCACCAGTGTCTCAGGTAAACATTAAAAGTGGAGTGGGGGGGGGCGCCTGGGTGGCTCAGTGCGTTAAGCCCCTGCCTTCGGCTCAGGTCATGATCCCAGGGTCCTGGGATCGAGCCCCACATTGGGCTCTCTGCTCGGCGGGGAGCCTGCTTCCTCTCTCTCTCTGCCTACTTGTGATTTCTGTCAAATAAATAAATAAAAATCTTTAAAAAAAAAAGTGGAGTGGGTCCAGGTGAAACGTAAATCAGTATTTAAACTAAGTTAAGTTTGTTGGTTTAATTAAGATAGACATGTCTTTAAAGTTACAGCAGTAAATGTGAAACTTCAAAGTTTACTGAAGGTCAAATAAGATCATGTTATTTGTTAAAATCTGTTAGCAAAGAAATAACTGAACTGATGATTAATTGTCTGTCTCAAAGTTTTAATGGGTAATTGTTAAAGTAGCTTTCAAAGTCTTTGGTAACCTGAAACTTTAAAGGTTTGCTTGGATGACAAATGGAATTAAATTTGTTGGACATCTAGGTCTTAACCAAATAGGATAAAATACAAAAGCATTAATTACTGGCACCAGGTTTGTGCTTTTGACTTCTTTCTGCAAAAAAAAATATTTAAATCTGTTGGTAAACATGTTTTGTGCTTAACTGATTCATGAATTTGCCATCTACAGAGTTCTGTTGTAACTGTTCACAATTGGTTAATACTTAGCCATCACTAGAGACTAAAGTGTTTCTAAGAATAAAAAATTCTGCTAACTGGAAGTAAGAAAAAAAACACAACCCTATATGTAAAAAAAAAAAAAAGCAGGAGATACATTAAAAAAATAAGGAATGGAAATAAATTTTGTTAAAGATAAAAGGTAATCTATCCTAAATGAGATAATTATTTGGAAAAAAAAAAATGGCTTGGGACAAAGCCTAAATGCAAAAAAAAATTGTAAAAGTTTTGTGAAGAAAAATCTTCAAAAAAGAAATTTTAGGTATGGTCAGGACAGACTAAGATAAAATGAATTTTAAAATGTAGCACATCAGAATAATAAATACACATGAAATGACTCTATGTATTCTAAACTACTAAAAGAAAAACGCCGTTAAGGTTTTTATTACAAATTTTAATGTTGTCTAAAAAACCAGAGAAAAGGCAGTTGACTGATAACTGATAGTAAGTTTAGAAAAACTGTACACACACAAAAAAAGAGGGCCTAAGAGAGTAAGTAGTTTTGTCTTAAAATAAAAATGTCTGGGGGCCCCTGGGTGGCTCAGTGGGTTAAAGTCTCTGCCTTCAGCTCAGGTCATGATCCCAGAGTCCTGGGATCGAGCCCCGCATCAGGCTCTTTGCTCGGCGGGGAGCCTGCTTCCTCCTCTCTCTGTCTCTGTCTGCCTCCCTGCCTACTTGTCTGCCAAATGGATAAGTAAAATCTTTAAAAAATAAATAAATAAATAAATAAAAAATAAAAATGTCTGGTTGCCCCAGAACATGAAAGAAAATAATAAAAACTAAACTTGAGGGCATTTAGTAAGTCATAGAAGGCTTGGGGAAAGTGACCTTTATTTGCCTTGGTTTATAGGTTTGAAAGAGAACAATGAAATATGTTGGAAATTTAACCATATTAGATCAGTTTTGATGGATGTATTCACAAAAAGGAAAAAAAAAAAGACTAATAAATCTTTTCCTGTGAAATGTTTCTGGTCAAATGAGGCATAGTATTTTTAAAAGGAGGACTAAAGCCCTGTGTCATGGCAAATCTATATTGGCGATCCACTCAAGTAAATGTCGACTATTATGTAAACTAAAAAAACACTGCTATTAAAAAGAAATCTGCTTTCTCTCTGTTCAAAAAAAACAAACAAACAAACAAACAAAAAACAGTTTTCTTAGATCAATTGATCTGCTGTTAAAAAGAGAATATAAATGGTTTTCTCTTTGTCTACCCAGAGAAACCAGTTTCTAAAACTTAAATTTTAGCAATTGGCAACAAGATTTAAATTGTAAATGATATCTCTTTGACTCATAAGGCTTTTCCTTGGTATACTAAGTTACTCAAAAAGTGATGCTAAACAAATGATAAACCTTGGGTTACATTTGGGTAAATGCTATAACTATTATAGAAGTTCTATGCATTTCCTGAAGTTTTAACCTTTTGATAAGGTCATCACTTGATATTGTAATTATTGAAATGTTATGTGTCACAGAAGTAACCTGATTTTCTTGCCAGTTAAATTGTAAAACCATCTCTATTCTGAGTTTTTGTCACTTATAATTGTTTTAATTCTCTTGTAAGATAAGTTTTACCTTAAAGGAGATTCATATAAAGGACTTTCAGGAAAAATACAGGTATTTGGTATATTAAACCTCCTAGAATTAGAATGGGTAGAAATTTCCAGAACTAAGTAAAAACTGCATTCAGATTAAACCAGAATTAGTAACATGGGACTAGACAAACTGGTGTTTGCTCTTCCAGACTCGGAAAACGTTTTCTTAAGTTATCTGTAACTTACAGAGACGTAAAAATATTCATTTGTAAACAAATCAAAGCATTCAGCTTTCCTCTCTATCTGAACCCTCTGAAACTCAAAAGGTCTCAGCAAGTAATCAGTAATTTGCATAAGTTCAATAAGAATCTGTTCTCCTTGTAACAGGACACCATTGGAAACACTGGTGATTTTACCAAGGCATTGACTGGAATGTCATATTTGAGAAAGACTCAGATATGACCAGACAGCTTAAAGGAACTAAGGTTGACTTTATAAAACCTGGAGCCATAAAGCCCTTTGGAACTTTTCGCCTGATACCTTACTTACAGAGTTCCCAGCAGCCTCACTAGGTGAGTAAAGAATGTCACTTCCTGGCAGGTGCAGGAACCTCAGGATACTTTGGGGACCTCAAAAAGAGAAATTCGCCCAAATTGATTGGTATTGCAGGTATATCTGATGGCAAGTACTTGGCTTGGCTTCTGGCCTGGAGAGGCTATTACAAGTTCAACCTAGAGATTCCTTATAAAAAGTTCCAGCAGACGGGGAGGAGTCAAGATGGCGGAGAAGTAGCAGCTGAGACTACATCACGTAGCAGGAGTTGAGCTAGATAGCTTATCAAACCATTGCAAACACCTACAAATCCAATGGGAGATCAAAGAGAGGAAGAACAGCAATTCTGGAAACAGAAAATCGACCACTTTCTAAAAGGTAGGACCGGCGGAGAAGTGAATCCAAAGCGACGGGAGGATAGACCGCAGGAGGAGGGGCTGGCTCCCGGCAAGCGGCGGAGCAACGGAGCATTAAATCAGGACTTTTAGGGGTCTGCTCCACTGAGGGACATTGCTCCAGAGGCTAAACCAGGGTGAAGCCCACGTGGGATCAGCGTGGCCCCAGGTGCAGCAGAAGGATCAGGGGTGTCTGAGTGTCGCAGAGCTCTCAGGTATTATAGCAGGGAAGCCGGCTACAGAGACAGAGCCGAGGAGTGAGCTCTCAGCTCAGGGCTACCTTGACTTGACCCGGTCGCAGGCTGGGTGAGCTCGGAGCATGGCCGGAGGCCAGGGAGACGGAAGTGATTGGGGCTTTTCTCTGAGGGCGCACTGAGGAGTGGGGTCCCGAGCTCTTGGACCCTCCAGGCCAGAGATTGGGAGGTCGCCATTCTCATTCCCATCCTCCGGAACTCTACGGAAAGCATTCAGGGAACAAAAGCTCCCGAAAGCGAACCCGAGCGGATTACTTAGCCCAGCCCCTGGTAAGGGTGGTGCAATCCTTCCTCGGGCAAAGACACTTGAGAATCACTACAACAGGCCACTCCCCCAGAAGATCAACAAGAAATCCAGCCAAGACCAAGTTCACTTACCAAGGAGAGCAGCAGAACAGAGGAGGAGAAAGCAAAGCACGGAATTCATGGCTTTCTCCCCATGAGTCTTTAGTCTTACAGTTAATTTAATTTTTTCTTTAATTTTATTTTTTTTCTGCTAATTCTTTTAAACTTTTACCCTTTTCTTTTTTTAACGTTTTTTAACTAGTTTATCGTAACAACACCTTTCCAAAAAAAATAATAATCTTTTTTGAACCTTCATTATTATATGACTATAATGATGACTATAAATACTTTATAGTATTTAACTTTATTTTTTGTATACACATAGGGTTTTTTTTCTTCTAAAAAATTTGGGGTACAACTTCCTCTAGTAGATTAAAATATACCCTAAATCTAGCTCCGGGCTTGTTCTAGTCTCCATCCTGAGAAAATTCTCTCCACTTTCTTTTTTTTTATTCTCCCAACCAACTTACTTTATCAACTCCTTTTTTTAGAAATCTTTATAGGTATATTCCATCCCTTCATTGTGTTTACCCTTATATACGCTTCTCCTTCTTTAAAATTTTGGGTGGTAGTTTCTTCTAAGAGACCAAAATACCCCAAGATTAAGTGGGTGACCCTATTCTAGTCACCAGTCTAATATATATATTTTTTTATTTTTTGTATTTTTTTCTTTATTTGTTTTCTTTTTTTAATTTTTTTTCTGAACTTCTTTTTATCCCCTTTCTCCCCCCCCACCCCCCCACGATTTGGGGTCTCTTCTGATTTGGTTAAAGCGCATTTTTCTGGGGTCTTTGCCACCCTTTTAGTATTTTATTTGCTCCTTCATATACTCTTATCTGGAAAAAATGACAAGGCAGAAAAACTCACCACAAAAAAAAGAACAAGAGGCAGTACCGAAGGCTAGGGACCTAATCAATACAGACATTGGTAATATGTCAGAATCTAGAGTTCAGAATGATGATTCTCAAGGTTCTAGATGGGCTCGAAAAAGGTATGGAAGATATTAGAGAAACCCTCTCTGGAGATATAAAAGCCCTTTCTGGAGAAATAAAAGAACTAAGATCTAACCGAGTTGAAATAAAAAAAAGGTATTAATGAGGTGCAATAAAAAATGGAAGCTCTTACTGCTAGGATAAATGAGGCAGAAGAGAGAATTAGTGATATAGAAGACCAAATGACCGAGAATAAAGAAGCTGAACAAAAGAGGGACAAACAGCTACTGGACCACGAGGGGAGAATTCGAGAGATAAGTGACACCATAAGATGAAACAACATTAGAATAATTGGGATTCCAGAAGAAGAAGAAAGAGAGAGGGGAGCAGAAGATATATTGGAGAGAATAATTGTAGAGAATTTCCTTAATATGGTAAAGGGAACAAGCATCAAAATCCAGGAGGTGCAGAGAACCTCCCTCAAAATCAACAAGAATAGGTCCACACCCCGTCACCTAATAGTAAAATTTACAAGTCTTAGAAACAGAGAGAAAATCCTGAAAGCAGCCTGGGAAAAGAAGTCTGTAACATACATTGGTAAAAATATTAGATTGGCAGCAGACTTATCCACAGACACCTGGCAGGCCAGAAAGAACTGGCATGATATATTCAGAGCACTGAATGAGAAAAACATGCAGCAAA
The DNA here is from genome assembly GCA_004024625.1 of Mellivora capensis. NCBI lineage: Eukaryota > Metazoa > Chordata > Mammalia > Carnivora > Mustelidae > Mellivora > Mellivora capensis. The sequence goes on from PISX010021940.1 coordinate 31,611, forward strand.
GAATACTATATCCAGCTAGGCTATGATTGAAAATGGAAGGAGAGATAAAAGCTTCCAGGACAAACAAAAACTGAAAGAATTTGCAAACACCAAACCAGCTCTACAGGAAATATTGAAAGGGGTCCTCTAAGCAAAGAGAGAGCCTAAAAGTAGTAGATCAGAAAGGAACAGAGACAATATACAGTAACAGTCACGTTACAGGCAATACAATGGCACTAAATTCATATCTCTCAATAGTTACCCTGAATGTTAATGGGCTAAATGCCCCAATCAAAAGACACAGGTTATCAGAATGGATAAAAAAACAAAATCCATCAATATGTTGCCTACAAGAAACTCATTTTAGACCCGAAGACACCTCCAGATTTAAAGTGAGGGAGTGGAAAACAGTTTACCATGCTAATGGACATCAGAAGAAAGCTGGGTTGGCAATCCTTATATCAGATCAATTATATTTTAAGTCAAAGACTGTAATAAGAGATGAGGAAGGACACTATATCATACTCAAAGCATCTGTCCAACAAGAAGATCTAACAATTTTAAATATCTATGCCCCTAATGTGGGAGCAGCCAAGTATATAAACCAATTAATAACAAAATCAAAGAAACACACCAACAAAAATACAATAATAGTAGGGTACTTTAACACTCCCCTCACTGAAATGGACAGGTCATTCAAGCAAAAGATCAACAAGGAAATAAAGGCCTTAAATGACACACTGGACCAGATGGACATCACAGATATATTCAGAAAATTTCATCCCAAAGCAACAGAATACACGTTCTTCTCTAGTGGACATGGAACATTCTCCAGAATAGATCACATCCTGGGTCATAAAGCAGGTCTCAACCAGTATCAAAAGATTGGGATCATTCCCTGAATATTTTCAGACCACAATGCTCTGAAGCTAGAACTCAATCACAAGAGGAAATTTGGAAAGAACCCAAATACATGGAGACTAAACAGCATCCTTCTAAAGAATGAATGGGTCAACCAGGAAATTAAAGAAGAATTGAAAAAATTCATGGAAACAAATGATAATGAA
>PISX010021941.1:0-32664 GCA_004024625.1 Mellivora capensis
TGTGATCAGTCAGATTTATAAATCACTTATTTTTGCTACCAAAGTATTGCCTTTATAACTTTCAATTTTATCTGTATAACTTTGAGATGTGGCATCACATTCTATTCTAGGTGTTAAAATTTGAAAAATTACAAAGGCTAATAGGGTTGACTTAACAGTAACAGCATCCAGAAAAAAGGAACCCAAAGACAAGTATAAGTATTTCCAGGAATATTATGGTGAATGAGTGAAAATAGGATTATTCTTTAATTGGAAACAAATAAGTTTATTATTTATTTTTATATATTTATTTATATTATTTATTTAAATACTTATTATAAGTTTTATTTATAAAAACACCAACTGTGACCATAGGAGGCATTTAACCTCCCAAACCTATCTTTCCTCTTATTTAAATGCAGATATTTTATTATTTTTATTATTCTAAGATAAAACCCATATGGTTAAGGAACTGAAAGAACATAGATAGTTCATAGGTTACTGCTTATTTAAATTATTTCTCTTTGTGAGATTTACATATCCAATTATGACTTTCAAAACATTTAGCTGGACTTTGAAACCAAGGATGTTTAGAATGTTTTCCTTTTTATTTTCTGAGAGGTGCATGTTTTGAATCTGGATTATATATTATTCTAAATATCCACACTGAACCAAGCAGCATCTTTTCACAATTTACCCAAACAGTGTATCAGTTTTACTGAGAATTGCTGCAATGGCTTTTCCAAACGTTTTAGGATTTTCAACTCATTTCTGTGACAATATCTTGAGGGAAGGCAAGCCACAGCCCAAGGATCAAATCCAGTCTGCTGTCAATTTTTGCAAATCAAGTTTTATTGGAACTTGTCCATGTCCACTAATTTACAGAATACCTATGGCCACTCTACAGTGGCAGAGTTAAGTAGTGAAAATGGACTCTGACACACAGAGCCTAAAATATGTACTATGTGGCTGTTTACAGACATAGGATTCTCAATTAAATTCTATCACAGTTAATGGTGCACTGAAGTAACTAAAAACTTGGTACTTTAAAGAAAGAGTCTTCAAAATGCAGTTTTTGTGATTCAGTGTGTGAATAGTCATCATCATGCCAACCTTGTGGGGCTTATGTAAAAAAATTAAATATAATTTTATATATGAAATACCTATTGGTTTTTAAATGAAGATATTTCCTCTTGTTTTTAAAATGTTTTAGTTTGGCTTTTTTTTTTTTTTTTTTTTTAGATCAAGGTCTTGGGACACCTAGGTGGCTCAGTTGGTTAAGCAACTGCCTTTGGCTCAGCTCATGATCTCAGGGTCCCAGAATCGAACCCCACATTGGGGTCCTTGCTCGGTGGAAAGCCTGCTGATCCCTCTTCCTGTTCTGCCTGCTGCTCCCCCTACTTGTGCTCTCTCTCTCTCTGACAATTATATAAATAAAACCTAAAATAATAATAATAATAATAAAATAAATCAGGGTCTTGATTAATAGATGTTGATTGTTGGTTTCAATCACAGAGAAAACAAGTTGAAAATTCTGGGGACACCTGGGTAGCTCAGTGGGTTAAGCCTCTGCCTTCGGCTCAGGTCATGATCCCAGGGTCTGGGATCAAGCCCTGCATCAGGCTCTCTGCTCAGCAGGGAGCCTGCTTCCCCCTCTCTCTCTGCCTGCCTCTCTGCCTTCTTGTGATCTCTGTCTGTCAAATAAATAAATAAAATCTTAAAAAAAAGAAAATTTTAATTATGTATAATATTAAGTGATTTTTATTAGTATTAGAGACATAAGATCAAAATATATCCTCCTTTACAATAAGTATCTAAATTTTTGAACATTTTATTAAAGTATAACATGTATATAGAAAAGTACTTAAGTCAATAAAGTTATTGGTGAATCAATTTCTACAAACTGAACATAATAATGCAAACAAAATCTAGCTTAAAAACAGAACAACAGTACATTATCTTCTCCCCATAATCTCATCTTGTTCCTTTTACACATGTAATCATTCTTCTGACTTCTAAGAGTTACAAAGAGATAATATAGATACTTTAAAAATATATAAATTATTCTAAATATTCTTTTTTTTTTTAAGGATTTTATTTATTTATTTGTCAGAGAGAGAGAGAGAGCTAGAGAGTGAGCACAGGCATACACAGAGGGAGAAGCAGGCTCCCTGCCGAGCAAGGAGCCCGATGTGGGACTGGATCCCAGGACGCTGGGATCATGACCTGAGCCGAAGGCAGCTGCTTAACCAACTGAGCCACCCAGGCATCCTTCTAAATATTCTAAAATATCTGCTGCTTCTAGGGAATAGTTTGGTTTGTTGTTGTTGTTTTTTTTTTTTTTTTTCAATTTTTGTCTGTATACCATACAGAAATTAGAAGAAATTTAAAAAAAATTCAGAAGACTGTATAAACATAAGTTGTTTTGACAACATACTTGCATAGACCATATATTTTTCCGGCCCTTGGAAATGATGAGGGGGAGGGAGTTAAGTTATAATAACAAAAAGCACTTGGCACAGTTGAGCAAAATTACTACTATTCAACTGTAATCATAAGTTTCTCACCGCATTGGCTTTGTGTTCATCACTGCCCCCATTCTTTTCAGTGTCTGCAGAGTAGCAAATATACATCTAAATGCTTGCGTGATGACCCTTATCCAGCCTCCAAATTGTTCTTTTTTCTCCCCTTGCCTCAGCTCCACATTACTACCCAGACATATCTATGACATATATCTGACTAAAATTATAAGCATTGTAGTTGCACAGATTGCAAAGTTTCATGTTGTATGGAAATGTTCCCCTGAACCACCAGTCTAACACATCATTGGTGTTCCCATCATGCATACGCAACAGTCTTTTTCCCCCCACATAGACTAGAAATAAAACCTAAATTCACTTGCTTTTAAGTATAGCACCACTTTTTTACTTATACGCTTAAAAGACAATCTTCCACCTTTTAAACTCACCTTGTCCTGTGGCTAAATCAAGTGATATGGTTGCAGCTGCATATATTGTATTAATTATTAATTAATTAATTGTATCTGAGATACAATTATTTTACAAATAATACAATACAATAAAAAATACAAGTATTTTACAAATAATACAATTAATTAATTATATCTGAGATACTATAAACTGAAAGTAGTAAGAACAGAAACAGTGTAAAATGTGTGGTATATAAAAGCACTCAATAAGCCTTTTGTTCAGTGGATCTAGTGATAATTTCTTAACTTGCTAAAGTAGAGACTCAATTTAGACTACTTATATGATTACTCCAAATTAAGCCAGTCCTGAGTTTTTTGGCCAGATTAATTAATTTAGCACCATTGAAAAATAAATAAATAAGCTCCCAAGAGGTAAGTAGAATAATCTCTTAACCAGGTTAATGTATGTAAAGAAAAGAAAGAATAAGAAAAATTTATCCAACTTATTCAGGAAAAAATAATATGTTTAGGTCTGAATATTTATGCAAATATTTCCTAGGCTGCATTCTAAGGAATACCTGATTTAATGTAAGTATATTTCAATACCTGCTTACATCTTATTGTACTTTGAAATTAACCTTGTACATAGTCTCAGACATCACACTAAAGTCTAGAATTTCCTATGGCAAAGATACTGCATTTTGAATTTCCAGACATCATATAAGTAGTGAGAGGGTAATCTGATCTTTAACACTCAAAGAATTTTGGATAATCCTAAAGTCATCTATTCCAAAAATTCTCTTTCATAGAAAAAAAGTCCCATGGTGTTGGAAAAGGTATTGTGAGTTCCAGGTTGCAATTTATGTAATTGGAAGTGAAGGACAATTATTTATACAATAGGCAAAATAAACTTCCATAAAATTGTCTTTTCTGATTCTAATACATAGTAGATAGAATATTGACATTCAAATGGGAAGGATTTTAAAGGGGAATATTTCAGCACTTCTGGATTGAGTGTAGGGAAGTAAATTAGATTTTTGTAGTCATTCAGGGAAACTATAAATGTTTAGATGTTGAGACATACTGATCCCCTCCTTGCCATCTAGTTTCTGGGTAATTTGTAAACATATCAATGCAATCATTCAGTAACATTCCAACTATTCACAGGTTAGATATTTTAAAAATCAATATTCTCCAATATGATTTTTCATTGGCCATAATTAGTTTATTGCATATGGAAAGATGGTAAGATATTAGAAGAACAAGAAATAAATGTGCCAGTAGATTCTAGTGGAATATATAATACAAAACATATTTAGACTTAAATACTTAAAATATATTCATTTCCCCAAATTTGAGTTCATATTGATCCTCTAAAATCAGGGAAAACAAAACAGTAGATTTAAGTGAGAAAGAGAAATAAACTCTTCTGGAATTCACAGTTCACAACACCATTCCTGAGCTAATGTCACTCTTTCTACCTTCCATTTTATTCAGAGTCCAGGGATTTCCACTCAGAGTGAGGTGTGACATGGCCTTAGGTCACTAAAAGCATGAGATAAAATCATACCCAGTGTGCATGTCCAACCTATATAACAGCCTGACTATTTTTTCCTGGTATGAATATTTTGAAACAATCTTTCTGATTAAGTGTTCATGAGTTTAAATAATAATTTCTACAGGTCTCTTCAGGTGTGGTAAATTGAAAATATGAAAGCCTTTCAAATTGAGAGGTTCATGGCCAAGAAAACTATAAACAAAATTGGCTTAAACAAGATAAGACTTGAAACAAATAAGTTTTGATCACTTGTATGAATGCAAACACTTCAAAAATTGAACTAAAGGAGTATGGAGTTAATGAAGTTGGAGGAGGGCTTTATTTCCAGAAGCTGAAAATAAGAGTATTACTTTATAAGAACCAAGGAGAAACAAGCCCACTGGCTTGTTCACTACTCAAATTCTTGAAGGATATCACTGTCATCTGAGACAAAAGATATATTCAACTTGCACATACTTGTGAATTTTCAGCAAAATTTTTCACAGGAGATTACCATCTGGGTAGCAGAAACAGGAAATGAATAGAAATTTCGAATATTAAGTTGACTAGCATAGGAGGTGATCATAAATATGTGTGATGTCTCAACCTAGGAAGCTCTTCTGGTGCTAACACATTCCAAAGTACTTTAAAGTGACCAGTAAGAAACTAAACTGATCTGTAAAATGGGAATCTTTGATAGATTTAACTGAACTCAACTTCATATTTTGAAATGTACCTTAGGACACGTGTGTTCATGAGTCTCACGAACAATGGGCTGTGTAAGTATGTTGTCTTCCCTGATGATGTAAATATGCAGGAAGGGAAGCTCCCAATATGACTAATAAGAGACAATGGCATAATTCTAGTTAAAAGTACTTGATTTATCAAAAGTCAGCAGTTCTCTTTTCTTCAACCCTTCAATTTGTTACCAATGTCTGATAATAAACCAATCCATGAAATAAGTAGTACTTTTGAATTGAAGTTGAATCAAGCATTTAGTATACCAACCATAATTTGAATGAGCACATTGTTTTGTTTAGGGAGTTTAATCTACTTATGTGTAGATCTCATGGGCTAGATGCAAATTAAAATCTCAATTTGTGGTTTTGTGCATTACTGCCCACACAACCAATGCTAAGACAAAATTTTCTGCAGGTGTTTGGTAATGCATACTAAACAAACAAACAAACAAACAAATAAATCAAAACTAATTTTGAAGGTAGAAAAAATGATAAGAAAACAGGTGAATTTGTTTAAAGTAATTTTTTTATTTTAGGAATTATTTCTCATATTAGGGTATCTAGGATATGAGACTATTATAATATTTGGTAGCATAATTTGGATTTTTTAATGAATAGATTCTATTTTTAAAAGAATATTAGATTTATGGAAAAATTGAACACAGAGTACATAAAGTTCCACTGTAATCCCTGATCTTGGCATATACTTACTTGCTTCCATTATCAACATTTTATATTAATGTGATGTATTTTTTTATAAATGGTGAGAGATATTAATATGTATTCACCATTATAGTGTCATACAGAATAGTTTTACCATCCCAAAACTACCTCACTTTGTCCATTCACCAATAAATGACATCTTCATTGCTTCCAAGTTTTGGCAATTGTGAATAAAACTGTATGAATACTTGTGTGTGGATGCATGTATGGACATGTTTTCAACTCATTAGATTATATGCCAGAAATACAATTTCTGGATCATATCAGCTGACTATGTTGAGTTTTGTAAGAAATTGCCAAACAGGCCTTCCAAAGTGACCACTCTATTTTGCATTCCCATTAGCAATGAATGAGAGTTTCTGTTGCTCCACGTTCTTGACAACATTTGATATTGTCAGAGTTTGGGATGTTAGCCATTCTAATAGGTGTGTGATGATTTATCTTTGTTTTAATTTGGAAGTCCTTGATGACATATACTATTGAGCAGCTTTTCATCTGTGTTGACCATCTGCATATGGGTTTCAGTGAGATCTCTGTTAACATCGTTGGCCCACTTTTTAATTAAGGTCTTTCTTGTCTTATTGTTGAGTTTTAGAAGCTCTTTGTATATTTTGGGTGCAGTCCTTTATTAGGTATGTATTTTGAAAATATATTTTCCCAGTCTGTGACTTGTCTTTACATTCTCTTAACACTATTTTTTGCAGAGCACAAGTTTTCAGTTTTAAGTCCAACTTTTTGTTTATTTGTTTCATGTTGTATCTAAAAAGACATTGCCAAACCCAGGGTCACCTAGATTTTCTCCTATATTTCTTCTAGGAGTTTTATAGTTTCATGTTTTACATTTAGGTCTATGATCCATTTTAAATTCATTTTTGGGAAGGAAGTAAGGTCTGTGTTTAGATTAATTTTTTGTAGATTCATTTTTTACACATGAATGTTCACTTGTTCTAGCACTATTACTTGAAAAGACTCTCATTTCTTCCTTGAGATCCTTTGACTCTTTGTCAAAGATCAGTTTGCTAGATTTATGTGGGTCTATTGTTGGACTCTATTCTGTTCTGTTGATTAGTAGCATATTTTAATAGTATTTTTATACTTTCTGGTTCATTGTATAACACTATACAATGACAAAGCAATTTTTTTTATTTTAAATTTATTTTAGAGTATTTTGTGCAATCTTCTTAATTAGCCAGAAATTAACTACTTCAGTTCATTCTTTTTTTTTGAAAATTCAAAAATAATAACTTCCTTGGGAAAATAATATTTTCTAATTTGGCTTTATAGAAACTGTCTTTATAGAAAATATTGGAATATGTCTAATCCAAGAAGAGATGTTTCTAGTTTAAGATATTTATCTGCAGATATAAAGACTGTACTATAAAATAAAAAATAATAGTGAGATAAATTTTTACTTAGTAGTAATAATAATAATTAAAAATGGTTAAACTATTGTTAGGTATTTGACACCTTTTTGATACATTTTTTCTGGTCAATGAGTTTTCAACATCCAAAGTCATAGATGTTTGATAATGAATAAAAATTTCTCTTCATATGAAAGCATTTAAATACATACAAATCTCTGTATACAATTTGAAGAGTTGATCATTCCTCTGAGTTATATTGATGGGTCATAGGATCAGAAACAATCACACCAAGGCCTCCCAAAGCATACTTTCAGAACCCAAGAAAATATTAGTAAGCATTAAGTGATTTTCTGGTTTCTTTAGTCAAAATTTTAAAAAGTTAAGGCTTTCTTGGGGTAATACCCCTCAGACCCTTAAATAAATGTACATGTTGCTACTCAAAAGAGACATAAAGTACATAGCCCTTAAAAGAAATTTGTAAATAGAATCATTGTTCCCCCTGCAAGAGCATCTGATAGGACTAGTGTTGCCAGGAAAAGCAACTTGGGAAAGTATCAGCTTGTCTAATGTCTGGTAATGTCTCTGATAAAGGATTGTGTAAAATTAACCATCTCCCTATTTGCCTTTCTTCTTCATATAGTCTTTTAGTATTTTTAAAATTGCTTCAGGTATTGATCTATATTAGGGCAGCATGGTATTTGAACTTGATATCCAGGTTCAATGTGGCACCCTGGAGAAGGTGGTTCTAGGCAATGACTGAAGAGGATTCAGGTTCCAACACAGTACCACCAAGGTAGACTGGAGTTTGCCCAATGCCTCAGAAGGGATATGAGTATATTTTCATTGTATTCCCATTTGTTAGGTCTTGTCTTATATATAGAATCTTTTCTGTCATATCTCTCAGGTTGTCCCTTGTAGCATATACATATTTTTCTTCTTCTGAATAATATCAATTTAGAAACAAAGTTTTCATTCATTCAGCTGTTCCTTTAATCTTATGTCATTCAGCATCAGTGTTTACTTTCATAGATTTTGAGCCCCTATGTATAAAGTGTCATATCAGTTTAGCCTGACTTTTAGAGAAGCCAATATTTCAACACAGGTATTTAAACAATTTTTATGAAAATTATTCTAAATATCAATCACATGTTCCATGCCCCTCACAAACTCACATGAGGTAATACATTTACTTACTTACATATTTTCCAGTTGTGATGGCTCAAAAGTCTACTAAGATGATTTTGAGACATTTTCTTTTTACCTGGGGAGAAAATTTTGTGGAAACAAATTGAAAGCATTAGGAGAAATAAAGACCCATTTCACCTTCCTGCCTTACATCAACAGGAATCCAACAAGTAAGCTTAATATGCTTCTTGTTTAAAATGGATATAATTCCTGAGAAAGGGAGAAAGTTGTTTTTCACATGTAGAAATGTCTGTAACTATTGGCTTACTGCTTATCTCATCCAATAATTGCACTTCTTGATGATTCTTTTGAATCTTTGAGTATGAGTAAAGCAAAGTATACACTGAAAAAATGTTTGAATGAATGAATGAATGAATCCTTGTGAGCTAACAAAGAAGGTTATTTTAGAACAGTAACTATTGAGAGGTAAGTAAAAAGGATAATTTGGATTTAGATGAGATGTAGCAATGAGCAGCATGATGACATTGGAAACTGCCCCCTCCTTCTCCCCTCCTAACCACCCCCATCCCCAACCATGGAAAGAAGCAAGTTCTTGCCCTGTCAGAGTGAACAGAACTATTAACTGCTCAATAAATATCTTTTAGAATAATTTGAAACAAAATGGAAATTTCCAGTTGCTCACATTATATTGTTAAACATATTTATGTATAGAATAAAATAAAACAGAAATGAGGGCCCAGAGAAAACAATGGAAAATTGGGGAAGAAGAGTCAAACATGTGAATTTGTGTGGTTCTAAGAGCTTTAAGAATTTCAGACAGCCTGTCAGTATGTGAGGGGAGCAGGTGTTTTCATTGGTTCTTTTCCTCTTGCCTGTAGTCACCTATCAAAATTTAAAAATGAAATGTGTCACTTTAAGATGTATAATAAAACCCCTCATATAAATAATGATTAATTAAATCAAAAGAAATATATAATTGAGGAGATCTTGAGAGACATATACTGAAATATCTGTTAAAATTAGTTGCCTTATACAAAATAATATCTATAAATGATAAACATTTTCTACAATACCTTCAGTACATAACTGTTTCTGGTGATTTTATTAGGGCATCTTGTCAGTTCCCTGAATATGAACACATTCCAAAAAACGTTTGGGAAATTAAACCAGTAGATGCAAAATTAGTATATGAACACAGCTATAAAGGAAAAAAGTGATGTCCTGTCCATGAAGTTAATCACTCTAAAATTATTCCTTTGTTGAAATTATTCAAAACACTAAGCCATGGGTTATTAAGTTTACTCTGTAGGGTACTATATAAAAGATATTCTTAGGATAGGAATAATACCACCACAACATACCAGTCTATAAATTTCAAAGAAGTTCACAAACTCTTATGTGACTTGGGAAACATGAACTCATATGCTGCAGTGAATGAGTTATCTCATTTTCACACTCTTGCTCATGAAGCAAGTGAAATATTTGACCATAAGTAAGCAAATTCATGATGACGTCATTGAATGAGATGTACTAGATTTCCTAATGAACAAAAATAGGAAGAAAAGTGATAATGTAACAAAAGGTAAATTCCCTACAGAGCTTTGTTAGGTTTTTGCTTTTATAATTTAAAGAAAGTTATTTCAATATTTTAGACTTTTGTTGAACCGAGAGAATTCATTTTGGTAATGATTTCTAAATCATATAAAACAAGTTTATTGTACCTATGTTCAAGTGTACCTGGACATGTCACATAAGGCCCTTTCTCCTTGTAACAGAAATCATAATTTTTTCTGGTTTTACCACTGGTGCTAAACTTAATTAGATAATAGAGAAGGATGAAATGGATTCTAGAATCAGCTGAGAGAACAGGGAAAATGCATCTTTGTCCAAGTATGTCATTATTTCACAAATAGCCACTAATACTTTGCATTTTTTTAAAATTACATCATTTTAATAGATATTTTATAAAGTGTTTTTTGTTTTGTTTTGTTTTGTTTTTCTTTTTCTTTTTCTTTTTCTTTTTATCTGAGCTAGCTACCTGTTCACTTTATTTACTGATTTTGGAAAGATCTTATTTATAAACATACTTAGAAAATTACATTTCATTTTTTAAAATTTATTTTTTTTTATTAACATAAAACATATTATTAGCCCCAGGGGTACAGGTCTGTGAATCGTCAGGTTTACACACTTCACCACACTCACCATAGGACATACCTTCCCCAATGCCCATAACCCCACATCCCTCCTCCTACCCCTCAACCCCGGCAACCCTCAGATTGTTTTCTGAGATTAAGTCTCTTATGGTTTGTCTCCCTCCCGATCCCATCTTGTTGCATTTATTCTTATCCTACCACCAAACCCCTGATGTTGCCTCTCAACTTCCTCAAATCAGGGAGATCATATGATAATTGTCTTTCTCTGATTGACTTATTTTACTAAGCATAATACCCTTTAGTTCTATCCATGTCGTTGCAAATGGCAAGATTTCATTTCTGTTGATGGCTGCATAGTATTCCATTGTATATATATATATACCACTTCTACTTTATCCATTCATCTGTTGATGGACATCTAGGTTCTTTCCATAGTTTGGCTATTGTGGACATTGCTGCTATAAACATTTGGGTGCATGTGCCACTTCAGATCAATCACTACATTTGTATCTTTAGGGTAAATACTCAGTAGTGTAATTGCTGGGTCATAGGGTAGCTCTATTTTCAACTTTCTGAGGAACCTCCATGCTGTTTTCCAGAGTGGCTGCACCAGCTTGCATTCCCACCAACAGTGTAGGAGGGTTCCTCTTTCTCCACATCCTTGCCAGCATCTGTCATTTCCTGACTTGTTAATTTTAGCCATTCTGACTGGTGTGAGGTGGTATCTTATTGTGGTTTTGATTTGCATTTCCTTGATGCCGAGTGATGTGGAGCACTTTTTCATGTGTCTGCTGGCCATCTGGATATCTTTTTGCAGAAATGTCTGCTCATGTCCTCTGCCCATTTCTTGATTGGATTATTTGTTCTTTGGGTGTTGATATTGATAAGTTCTTTATAGATTTTGGATACTAGCCCTTTATCTGGTATGTTGTTTGCAAATATCTTCTCTCATTCTTTCAGTTGTCTTTTGGTTTTGTTAACTCTTTCCTTTGCTGTGCAAAGGCTTTTGATCTTGATGAAATCCCAATAGTTCATTTTTGCCCTTGCTTCCCTTGCCTTTGGCGATATCCTAGGAAGAAGTTGTTGTGGCTGAGGTTGAAGAGGTTGCTGCCTGCGTTCTCCTCAAGGATTTTGATGGATCCCTTACTCACATTGATGTCCTTCATCCATTTGGAGTCTATTTTAGTGTGTGGTGTAAGGAAATGGTCCAGTTTCATTTTTCTGCATGTGGCTGTCCAATTTTCCCAACACCATTTATTGAAGAGGCTGTCTTTTTTCCATTGGACATTCTTTCCTGCTTTGTCAAAATTAGTTGACCATAGAGCTGAGGGTCTATTTCTGGGCTCTCTATTCTGTTCCATTGATCTATGTGTCTGTTTTTGTGCCAGTACCATACTATCTTGATGATGACAGCTTTGTAATAGAACTTGAAGTCTGGAATTGTGATGCCACCAACTTTGGCTTTCTTTTTCAATATTCCTCTGGCTATTTGAGGTCTTTTCTGGTTCCATAAAAATTTTAGGATTATTTGTTCCATTTCTTTAAAAAAATGATGGTATTTTGATAGGAATTGCATTAAATGTGTAGATTGTTATAGGTAGCATAAACATTTACACAATATTTGTTCTTCCAGTTCATGAACATGGAACAATTTTCCATTTCTTTGTGCCTTCCTCAATTTCTTTCATCAGTACTTTATAGTTTTCTGAGTATAGATTCTTTGCCTCTTTGGTTAGGTTTATACCTAGGTATCTTATGGTTTTGGGTGCAATTGTAAATGGGATTGACTCCTTAATTTCTCTTTCTTCTGTCTTGTTGGTGTAAAGAAATGCAACTGATTTCTGTGCACTGATTTTATATCCTGACACTTTACTGAATTCTTGTACAAGTTCTAGCAGATTTGGAGTGGAGTCTTTCAGGCTTTCCACATACAGTATCATATCATCTGCAAAGAGTGATAGTTTGACTTCTTCTTTGCCAATTTGGATGTCTTTATTTTTGTTGTCTGATTGCTGAGGCTAGGACTTCCAGTACTATGTTGAATAGCAGTGGTGATAACAGACATCCCTGCCGTGTTCCTGACATTAGTGAAAAAGCTTTCAGTTTTCTCCATTGAGAATGATATTTGCAGTGGGTTTTTCATAGATAGCTTTGATGATACTGAGGTATGTACCCTCTATCCCTATACTTTGAAGAGTTTTGATCAGGAAAGGATGCTGTACTTTGTCAAATGCTTTTTCAGCATCTATTGAGAGTATCATATGGTTCTTGTTCTTTCTTTTATTAATGTCTTATATCACATTGATTGATTTGCAGATGTTGAATCAACCTTGTAGCCCTGGAATACATCCCACTTGGTCATGGTGAATAATCCTTTTAGTGTACTGTTGGATCCTATTGGCTAGTATTTTTGTGAGAATTTTCACATCTGTGTTCATCAAGGATATTAGTCTGTAATTCTCTTTTTTGATGGGATCCTTGTCTGGTTTTGGGATCAAGGTAATGCTGGCCTCATAAAATGAGTTTGGAAGTTATCCTTCCATTTCTATTGTTTTGGAACAATTTCAGGAGAATAGGAATTAATTCTTTTTCAAAAGTTTGGTAGAATTCCCTGGGAAGCTGTCTGGCCCTGGGCTCTTGTTTTTTGGGAGATTTTTGATGACTGCTTCAATCTCCTTAGTGGTTATGGGTCTGTTCAGGTTTTCTGTTTCTTCCTGGTTCAGTTGTGTTAGTTTATATGTCTCTAGGAATGCATCCATTTCTTCCAGATTGTCAATTTTGCTGGCGTAGAGTTGCTCATAGTATGTTCTTATAATTGTTTGTTTTTCTTTGGTGTTGGTTGTGATCTCTCCTCTTTCATTCATGATTTTATTTATTTGGGTCCTTTCTTTTTTCTTTTTGATAAGTCTGGCCAGGGGTTTATTCAATCTTATTAAGTCTTTCAAAGAACAGTTCCTAGTTTCGTTGATTTGTTCTATTGTTGGTTTTTTTTTGTTTGTTTCTATTTCATTGATTTCTGTTCTGATCTTTATGATTTCTCTTCTACTGTTGGTATTAGGCTTTCTTTGCTGTTCTTTCTCCAGCTTCTTTAGGTGTAGGGTTAGGTTGTGTATTTGAGACCTTTCTTGTTTCTTGAGAAAGGCTTGTATTGCTATATATTTTCCTCTCAGGACTGCCTTTGTTGTGTCCCACAGATTTTGAACTGTTGTTTTCATTATCATTTGTTTCCATTAATTTTTATCAATTTTTTAATTTCCTGATTGACCCATTCATTCTTAGAGGGATGCTGTTTAGTCTCCATGTATTTGGGTTCTTTCCAAATTTCCTCTTGTAATTGAGTTCTAGCTTCAGAGCGTTGTGGTCTGAAAATATGCAGGGAATGATCCCAATCTTTTGATACCAGTTGAGATCTGATTTATGACCCAGGATGTGATCTATTCTGTAAAATGTTACTTGTGCACTAGAGAAGAATGTGTATTCTGTTGCTTTGGGATGGAATGTTCTGAATACATCTGTGATGTCCATCTGGTCCATTGGGTCATTTAAGGCCTTTATTTCCTTGTTGAGCTTTTGCTTGGATGATCTGTCCATTTCAGTGAGGGGAGTGTTAAAGTCCCTTACTATTATTGTATTATTGCCAATGTGTTTCTTTGATTTTGTTATTAATTGGTTTATATAGTGGTCTGCTCCCACATTAGGGGCATAGATATTTAAAATTGAAAGATCTTCTTGTTGGACAGACCCTTTGAGTATGATATAGTGTCCTTCCTCATCTCTTATTATAGTCTGGCTTAAAATCTAATTAATCTGATATAAGGATTGCCACCCCAGCTTTCTTCTGATGTCCATTAGCATGGTCAATTGTTTTCCACCCCCTCACTTTAAATATGGAGGTGTCTTTGGGTCTAAAATGAGATTCTTGTAGGCAGCATATTGATGGGTTTTGTTTTTTAACGTTTCTGATACCCTGTGTCTTTTGATTAGAGCATTTAGCCCATTTACATTCAGAGTAACTATCGAGAGATATGAATTTAGTGCCATTATATTGCCTGTAAGGTGACTATTACTGTATATTGT
Organism: Mellivora capensis; assembly: GCA_004024625.1. NCBI lineage: Eukaryota > Metazoa > Chordata > Mammalia > Carnivora > Mustelidae > Mellivora > Mellivora capensis. The sequence goes on from PISX010021941.1 coordinate 14,652, forward strand.
CTCTTTTCTTTTCTGGTCTACTACTTTGAGGCTCTCTCTCTGCTTAGATGACCCCTTTCAATATTTCCTGTAGAGCTGGTTTGGTGTTTACAAATTCTTTTAGTTTTTGTTTGTCTTGGAAGCTTTTTATCTCTCCTTCTATTTTCAATGATAGCCTAGCTGGATATAATATTCTTATCTCTCCTTCTATTTTCAATGATAGCCTAGCTGGATATAATATTCTTGGCTGCATGTTTTTCTTGTTTAGTGCTCTGAATGTATCATGCCAGTCCTTTATGGGCTGCTGGGCCTCTGTGGATAAGTCTGCCATCAATATAATATTTTTACCATTTTATGTCACAGACTTCTTGCCCCAGGTTGCTTTCAGGATTTTCTTTTTGTCACTAAGACTTGCAAATTTTACTATTAGATGATGGGGTATAGACCTATTCTTGTTGATTTTGAGGGGGATTCTCTGCACCTCCTGGATTTTGATGCTTGTTCCCTTTGCTATATTAGGGAAATTCTCTACAGTAATTCTCTCCAATATACCTTCTGCTCCCTTTCTTCTCCTTCTGGAATCCGAATTATTCTAATATTATTGTTCTGTTGTATGGTATCACTTATCTCTCAAATTCTCCCCTCGTGGTCCATAGTTGTTTGTCTCTTTTTTGCTCAGCTTCTTTATTCTGTCATTTGGTGTTCTATATCAGTAATTCTTTCTTCTGCCTCATTTATCCTAGCAGTAAGAGCCTCCATTTTTTATTGCAACTCATTAGTAGCTTTTTTAAAATTTCAACTTGGTTAGACTTTAGTTCTTTTATTTCTCCAGAAAGAGCTTTTATTTTTCCAAACAGGGTTTCTCTAATATCTTCCATGCCTTTTTCAAGCCCAGCTAGCACCTTGAGAATCATCATTCTGAACTGTAGATCTAACATATTACCAATGTCTCTATTGAGTAAGTCCCTGTCCTTTGGTACTGCCTCTTGTTGTTTGTTTTTGTTGTTGTTGTTGTTGTTTTTGTGGTGAGTTTTTTCTGCCTTGTCTTTTTATCCAGATAAGAATATATGAAGGAGAGAATAAAATACTAAAAGGGTGGCAGGGACCCCAGGAAAATGTGATTTAAACAAATCAGAGGAGACCCCAAATCATGGGGGGAAGAAAGGGGGTAAAAAGAAGTTCAGAAAAAAAAAGTTAAAAAAAGCAAAAAAATAAAGAAAAAATATAAAAAAGAAAATATATATATATTAGACTGGTGACTAGAACAGAGCCCCCCACTTAATTTTGGGAGTATTTTGGTCCCCTAGAAGAAACTACCTCCCAAAATTTTAAAGAAGAAAGAAAAAAAAATATATATATATATATACACACACACACACATACACATACACATTAAATAAGGGTAAACATGATGAAGGGAATGGAATATGACTATAAAGATGATTTTTTTTAAATTTCTAAATAAAGAGTTGGTAAGATAAGTTAGTTGGGAGAATAAAGAAAAGGAAAGTGGGGAGATTTTTCTCAGGCAGGAGACTAGAACAAAGACCTGTGCTAGATTAGGGTATATTTTGATCTATTAGAAGTTGTATCCCAATTTTTTTTTAGAAAAAGAAAACCTATGTGTATACAAAAAAATAAAGTTAGATACAATGAAGTTTAAAACATGAGTATAATAATGAAGGTTCAATTTTTTTTTTAATGAAAGGTATTGTTAAGATAAACTAGTTAAAAAACATTAAAAGAGGAAAGAGTAAAAGTTTAAAAAAATTTAGCTTAAGAAAACAATAAAATTAAAAAAAAATAATTAACTTTGAAAGACTAAAGAATCATGGGGAGAAAGCCATGAATTCCATGCTTTGCTTTCTCCTCCTCTGGAATTCAGCTGTTCTTCTTGGTAAGTGAACTTGGTCTCGGCTGGATTTCTTGCTGATCCTCTGGGGGAGGGGCCTATTATAGTGATTCTCAAGTGTATTTGCCCGAGGCGGAATTGCACCGCCCTTACCAGTGGCCAGGCTAAGTAATCTGCCCAGGTTCACTTTCGGGAGCTTTTGTTCCCTGAACAATTTCTGTAGAGTTCTGGAGGATGGAATGAAAATGGCGGCCTCCCAATCCCCAGCCCAGAGGAGCCAAGAGCTCGGGGCCCCACTCCTCAATGCGCCCTCAGAGAAAAGTGCTCAATCACTCCCGTCTCCCTGGCCTCCGGTTGCACTCTGAGCTCACCCAGCTTGTTAGCAAGCATCTCTGGCACACAGCCCCACCTGCAGTCTCCACACCCAGCAGATCCCGTGCTCTTTCAGGATGGTCTTCCTGGATCTTGTAGCCCTGCGCACAGAGCAGTGGCCTGATTGTGCCACAGATCACAGTTTAAGGTAACCCATAGTTGAGAGCTCACTCCTCAGCTCCATTTCTCTTGCTGGCTTCCCTGCTCTAATACCTACTAGCTCTGTGACACTAGACAACCCCAATCCTTCTGTGACCCTGCAGAACCTGAGACCACGCTGTCCCCATGTGGGCTTCACCTTGGCTTAGCCTCTGGAGTGATGTCCCTCAGTGGAGCAGACTTATAAATGTTCCAATTTTGTGCTCCATTGCTCCACCACTTGCCGGGAGCTGGCCCCTCCCCCCGCAATCTATCTTCGCTTTGCATTCACTTCTCCGCAGGTCCTACCTTTCAGACAGTGGTCGATTTTCTCTTCCTAGAATTGGTGCTCTTCTTCTCTTCAATCTCCTGTAGGATTTGTAGGTGTTTGGAATGGTTTGATAAACTATCTAGCTGATCTCCTGCTACCTGATATCATCTCAGACTGCTGCTTCTCTGCCATCTTCACTCCTCCCCAGAAAATTACATTTCTTTTTACAAACTATGAATGTAAATGTATATGTGTTCTCAGAAAACCTTAAACCATGTGTTTCCAAAAATTTCAGGCAATAGAGCCCATCAACAGATGAACAGATAAAGAAGATATGATATGTGTGTGTGTGTGTGTGTGTGTGTGTGTATTTAGGAATATTATGCAGCCATCAAAAAAGAAATTTGCCATTTGCAATTGTATGGTTGGAACTAAAAGGTATTATGCTAAGCAAAAGAAGTCAATCAGAAAAAGATAATTATCATATGATCTTTCTGATATGAAATTTGAGAAACAAGACAGAGAATCATAGGGGAAGGGAGGGAAAAATGAAAGAAGATAAAACCAGAAAGGAAGACAAACCATAAGAGATTCTTTATCTCAGGAAACAAACTGAGGGTTGCTGAAGAGGACAGAGGTGGGAGGGATAGGGTGGCTGGGTGATGGATATTGGGGAGGTTATGTGCTATGATGAGTGCTGTGAATTGTGTAAGACTGATGAATCACAGATCTGTACCCCTGAAAAAAAATAATACATTATATGTTAATAAAAAAAATTCAGGCAAAATCTTTGATCATAAGAATCATGAGTAAAAATAGTATAATTCTGCATTAACTACTCTACTGTCTATTTTTAGGCTAAAAAAAGTAAAAATAAATCTAATGAAACCTACTTTTTTTCTCTTGTTTGTATCTGCTAGCACACTGTATACTCCTTTTCATGTATTAGCCTACCAAAAATGGACTGACATTTTTTGTGTCATGTATTCCACATCTATAACATCAAGAGTATAGAACAAATGAAAAAGATGTGGTTTAAGGCTGAGAAAAGTTTCACGTTTCAGTGCACCTATAATATAGTATTAGTTTACATATAACTGGTGGTTTCCAAAGTACAAAGTTTGTCCTTTTTAGTGTCATAAACCTGGGACAATATCTACTAATATCAAAATGCTGTGATGTCTCAAAATATCTAGAGAACTTCACCCTTGGAAATCCTCCAGGTCACATTAAAACCTAATAAACAGATTCTTTTCACTTTAAATATAATTTGTCTATGGTACTAGTATGTATGTTGACATCACCTCAACAAATTACTTTTGAAAAATGTTTTCTTCTTTGCAAAAATGAAATTTAACCCCAGAGAAAAAAGAGTTATCTAACAGCAACTCATATATATCTTAAATTCTTTTTTTTTTTCCTGAGAGAAAAAGAGAGCAGATGGGAGTGGTCAGAGAGAGACAGACAGAGAGAGAGAATCCCAAGCAGCATTCACCCTCAGCACAGAATCCAAAGTGGAGCTTGATCGCATAACCTGGAGTTGTAATGCTTAACCAACTGAGCCACTCAGACACTCCCCAATTCATATACATCTTAAGCAAAAGCAGTATCTGTGGCTTATGTGGCTACTTTGAGAGACATAAGGTAATACCTTTTCAGAGACATAAATCTTAATCGGTTTAAAATACGCCATCTTAAAAATCAGTCTTAGAGATTATATTTTGAAATATGACATAAAATCAAAGGGAAATAAGACCTATCTTTGGGGAATAAAAAAGGAAGTCTAATAAATATGTGGCCAAATAATTTAGATTGCTCTTTAGAAAGCATCCGAAAACCTGCGAGGCAGTAGAATCCAGTGATTCTGGGAAAGCAGAGTGTGAGGCCAGGCTCCCTGCGTGTGACTGCTGATTCTGACACATCCTAGTTGATGGCTTGGACAAGTTACCCAATCTTCATATGCCTCATTTTCCTTTTTTTTTTTTTTTAAAGATTTTATTTATTTTTTTGAGAGAAAGAGAGAGCACGAGTGAGGGGGTAGGTGCTGAGGGGGAAGCAGGATCAGGGAGCCCCATACAAGTCTTGATCCCAGGACCCTTAAATCATCATCTGAGCCAAAGGTGGCCACTTAACCGACTAAGCCACCCAGGTGCCCCAATATGCCTAAGTTTCCTTATCTGTACAATTGATATGATGATAGCACCTATTTTACTGTTAGAAATATTTAAATTAATAATTGAAGCATTTATATGTGCTTATATAAGAGCAGTTCCTGGCATAAGGGCAATTCTCAACATGTAGTAAGTACTTAGCAGATAAACAAAATAGAGACTTGAACTCAAGCCCAGCCCAGGAGGTGCTGCTCATAGGCAGAGATATAATTTCTCCAGCAATTTGTGTGACTATTAAGTGAGGGGGTTAGATTTGTTGAGTCCTATCCCAATTAACCATCTTAAGAGTCTTAAAATGTACATTAAAATGAGATTAGAAAGCAAGGAATCAAGACACAGAAAATTAGAACTGTTTTTTATATGCTAGTCCTTTAGAAAGAGAAGAAGCCAGAAAAAGACAACTCTTACTACTCCTGAATAAATACAAATAAGCAACCCTTAAAAAAAGAAAATAAATTAGGACTTTAATTTAAAATTACCAAATGAGAACTATAACTAGCTCATAAGAAGAAAGCTACATGAATTACCATGAGTAAATGTATGCTGGTATCGATGTTGCCAAGCTATACACATTAAATTTCTAGGCATAAATATATTCAGGAAAATGGCCCATTAATATAAATATAACACTTTGAATTTTTTCTAATAACTGTGATACTATATTAAACATTATGACCATTAGGAATTGAGGTAATAATGTCACTTTTATTTATTATAATTCTCTTATCTACTATTGGCACTAACCACTAGGAATCCAATTTATTATCTCATATTAATTCAGATTCTTGGTTGCAAAATATAGAAATCAATTAGATAACACAAGCAGAACAGAGATTCAAAGATTCAAAGATTGATTTGAGTTGCCCACTAAATTGATGGAAAAGTGACCAAAGTGCTATTTTAGAGAATGGGACACTGCAAAATCAGAGAGACAGGGGAGTGAAGCATCCAGAAGCCTAGGTACTTGTTGCCATGCCTGCTCAGGGGCAACCATGGACCTTTTAGACACTGGATGGCAGTATTGCCACCGCAGAAGTAAACTGAACTTCCCTTGCTTCTTTGTGACACTCATTGATGAGTCAAAGCTTCAGGCTCGTATATTGGATGTGCCAGTTCTAGATCATGGACTCTGATCCAGTGTTAAGGGTTACAGATAGAAAGTGTCTGAACTTTCCTACATCCACAATGGAAGGCAGAGCACACTGTTGTACTCCAGATGCTTAAGTTTAAATGCAGTGTCTCAAGCCAGTAAATACCCACCAGTACCATGATGAGACAAATGAAAGATCATGTATTCTGAAGATATTTAAGTAGTTTGCATTCCAAATGGAGGAATTATTACCTACATGGTAATTCACATGTACTAAAGTTTTATGGCTATTATTTTTCCCACCAGTAGATCCCTGGGTAAACATATTGCACATCATGTGAGAGTATGTTGTGAGAATTAAATGAGATAATTTATCTATAAGTGCAAGACTCACAGAAATCACCTAATGCATGTATTTAACATCCCCAATCTATTTTCTTTTATTTTTTTTTTAAAGTGCTTGATATTGAGAATTTTACATCTGCAACTGGTACTGAAACTTTCTGTTTTACATCTTTGGTTGACATTAATAAAGCACTTCAAGCTGGTGTGGGTGGATATTCCTTCCTGTTGAAAGAGAACAAAACCTTCAACAGGGAGCAGCTGGAGACAAACATTGGAGAGAGGAAAAGCAGAAAGTGTTGCATGGCTTAATCATTTAAATCGCAGATTAAGTCAACATAATAGCAGAGAAAATGCAGAGAATTTAAAATGTGTGACTATAATGGCAAGCACACAGGGTCTTTTCACTGGGATCAACAGAGGAAATGAACTAAATGAACACAATTTCATATCTCCTGAGAAAGAAATAAAGAAAAGGATTCATAAGCAAATGTTTTATTTTACACTTTAAATGTATTAAAATTTCCTTCTCATGCAAAGCCCTCATGCAACAGAATATAAGCATTAACTGCATGAAAAAATAAGTAATAAAAGCTATTAATTATTCAACTTTCTCGAGATTACACCATGCATGCATCCAAATTAATCTGATTTAAAAAGACCTTTTTTCCCTCTCTCCTATCATTGAAAAATTAAAACAGAAAACAAAAGGTAGAAGCTTCAGGGAAGTTTATATTTTCCTCAAAAAATAAAACCTTGAGTAAGAAATCAGGTACCATCATATTAGACAACTGAAAAATGGATTGAAGACAATATTTTGAAACTGAAGTTTTCAAGTGCCACTGATTCCACTGTATAAAAAATGTAGTAATGTTAAATTCTTGGTTGGTGCTACCACAGGCTAATATGACTTTAATGTTTTCAAGTTAATGGTTGAAAGTATCACAGGCTCCCCATCTGTCAATGGGATGTCAAGCTTCATATAATAATGACTATCTTATACCTTGTTGATCTAAAAATTTAATCTAAGCCTCTTTTCTCCCTAGCTAATTAATGTGGTAAAGAACGGAGATGGCTCTGGAGAGAAACTTTTGCCTTACATTACAGGAGGTGGTTATCTCTACTTTAAAATTAATTACCCCCTCAGTATTTTTTTAAGTTTATTTATGAATGTGTGAATTTATATATTTATAAATTATTTATATCCTCCTCATTCTAGCAGTGATATAGGAGTTTGCCTCACAAGGCAACATGATTAGGGATTTTATGGAAGTTAGTCCATGCTACCGCTGTTTGAGATTTTTTTTTTAAGATTTTATTTTTTATTTATTTGACAGAGAGAGAGAGATCACAAGTAGGCAGAGAGGCAGGCAGAGAGAGAGGGGAAAGCAGGCTCCCTGCTGAGCAGAGAGCCTGATGTGGGGCTCGATCCCAGGACCCTGGGATCGTGACCTGAGCTGAAGGCAGAGGCTTAACCCACTGAGCCACCCAGGTGCCCCTGTTTGAGATATTTTTAAGAGATAATGGTTGTCAGTTTCATAACTGTTATTAGCCAGCAGTCTTATAAGTGTTAAGATAATTTCATTTTTTTAACTTAAGACAAGGATAGAGACTACTTTTTTTTTTTTTTTTTTCTACAGCTTCAGTTGAGCAAAACCTCAAAATGCTCAGGTCCATGGAAGATCTGAATTTGTGGTATATAGTAATACCAGGAGAAATCTTCCAGAGAACATCATCGACCCCACTGTATGGTCTGAATGAAAATTCATACAGTATATCTCAAAGGAGGAGAAAGCATGGGATTATGTCTGTGATTTTAGGATTCCCAATTTCTGAATGGAATGCCTACTATAAGAGATGGATAGAACAATAAACACTGATTATGACAAGCCTATAGATTACGTTTTTGGGGGGATAAGCCTCAAAACCAAAAACCCAATACTCTTGATTTACATTCCACATTTTGTTTTGTTGGGTCCTGATGTCAATAAATGTGGTGCTCTTGACCTTTTTACCTTCTTTTCCTCTACTACAACTTTGGATTATCAGAATAGGATAGAAAGGGCATGCCTGGGTGGCTCAGTGGGTTAAAGCCTCTGCCTTCCACTCAGGTCATGATCCCAGGGTCCTTGGATCAAGCTCCGCATGGGGCTCTCTGCTCACCAGGGAGCCTGCTTCCTCCTCTCTCTCTGCCTACTTGTGATCTCTGTCAAGTAAATAAATTTTAAAAAATCTTAAAAAAAAAGAATAGGATAGAAAAAGATATAAGCACATGCATCTTTAGCACAGTGCTATATTTATTTATAATTTCTTAAATATTTATTATCTTGAGCAGATATTAATTGAAAAGTTATTACTAAAATCTTTTATATCTGAGGCACATAGGAGTACTTTAACAAAGCTAAAAGTAACAATATTTTCTGTTAACTTTGTATAAAACTTGTTAAAAATCATAGTTGTCCTTATTGAAATTAAAATGTAGAAGGAACACCTTCAATTTCATTTTATTAACATTGATATCAAACAATATAATTTCACACACACAAAAATAATAGATCTCACTTTTGAAAACTGATGAAAATAACATACAATGAACCCAATTTATTACATGAAGGCATATGCAATTGAATATTAAGAAATCAATTATTGTGGGGCACCTGGTTGTCTTAGTCCATTAAATGTCAAAATCAAGGTCTTGAGATCAAGCTGAGTCAGGCTCCTTGTTCAGTGGGGAGTCTGATTAAGATTTTTTCCCTCCTCCTCTCCCCCTACTCTCATGTTCTTTCTCTGAAATAAATAAATCCTAAAAAAAAAAGAGAAAATCATTGTAATGTATCATATGATAGACCGAAGGAAAAAAAAAATCACATGGTCATCCCCACATATACCCAAAAACTTTTTGAAAGAATTGACAAAATCCTATTTAAACAAATTTAAAAAATACATATTTAGTGGACATTAAAATAACATAGTAAAATAGGTATATGTGCTTGTGTGCATAGAAGCCCTAAATTCAGCATTTGACATAAGAAGGAAATTCTAAGGTCATTTCTGCTAATGTCAAGGAAAAAATATGATTGACAACTATAACTAACAATATTTTGGACATACCAGTAAATGTAATCAAACAAAACAAATATAATCATAAAAATTAGAAAATATATAAAAATTATCCCTATGAAAAATTCAAGACATATTTTATAAATAAGGTAATTTAATAAAACAGGATATAAAATTAGCACAATTAATAACCTCTATAGGTACACATAATACCCAGTTGAGTATATGATGGATATAAAGATACCATTTAAAATAACAAGCAATGAATCACTAAATTCTACTCCTGAAACCAGTGTTACACCATATGTTAACTAACCTGAATTTAAATAAAAACAAAGCAAAAAATTTAAAAAATAAATATGTAATAAACAAAACAAAACAAAAAAACGGTGGGGGAGGTGTTTGGGTGCCTCATTTGGTTAAGAGATCAGCTCTTGATTTTGTCTCAAGTCATGATCTCAGGATCCTGAGATCAAGCCTTGTGAGGGGTTTGGGGTTGAGTAGGGAGTCTGCTTGAGGATTCTCTCTCCATCTCCCTCTGCCCCACCCCCCATTCAAGTTCTCTCTCTCTCTCTCTTGAGTAAATAAATAAATCTTTAAAAAATATTAAAAAATTAAAATGAACAATAAAATAGCTACAAAATGTAAAATAATATCCTTACACATAAACCTAAAAAGAAATGTAGTTATTCCTGAAAAACAAAAACAAAAACAAAAAAATAGATTTGACCAAAAAGAAAGGCATACCATTCTCATGGATAAGATTTTTCAACATCCAAAAGCTGCCAGTGCTTTCTAAGTTAGTGAGAAATTTCATATAATTTCCCTAAAAATAAAAATTTCTCTTTTATTTGGTAGGCAGAAATTTCATTTAAAAGTTCCTATAGAAAAAGATGAGAAAAGGCAAAAATTTCTAAATAAACACTTTTAAAAAGAAAAGCAAAATGTGAGTGTTTATGTGTGTGATAGAGAGGTGAGAATGGGTGGGGCTGGGGTCTGTCAGATATTAAAGAATATAACAAAGGCTCCATAACTAAATGAATATGAAGTTGATACATGAATAGGTAATAGAAATTATGGAAATGCATACAAGTATAAAATGAAATTCACTAAATGATAAAAATGACATCTCAAATCTGTCTAAAAAAAAGAGAAAGACGTGCTAATAAATAATGTAGAAAAAAGATATTTGGAGAAAAAAATCTAAAACTTACAGAATATATACCACTATAAAAATGTCAGTAATCTATACATTTTTAAAAAAGAATAAGAAGGAAATCTCAAAGACCACTAGAGCAGTAATAGAAAAGAAGGAAATTTGTTTAAAACGTGACTGGTGGGAAAACATTTATTTGTTTTTAGTTTTATAGGATTGCTGTGACAAAATATTGCAAATTTGGTGACACCTCTTCATTTCCTCTTCCCTCTAGGTGTGTTTGTGTCTCTGTTGAATTTCCCCTTTTTATACTGACACCAGTCATATTGGAGTAGGACCCATCTAATGACCTCATTTTAACTTGATTATTTCTGTAAAGCTCCAGTCCTCAAATAGGGTCACATTGTGACGTACTGGGGGAGGAGGGTAGGACTTCAACATATCTTTTCTGGTGAAACAATTCAATCTATAACAATTTCTAAGAATAACTAAAAAATCCATAAGCTTAAAGAAATATGTAATAAATTAGAACTATACAAAAATATAATAATGTCATGTTTGCACTTCCATAAAGCAGGAAATAGATACCATAGCAAACAGTAAATGACAATAGGAAGCTATCACTAACAAAAGAAAATGGCTCTTAAAATGAAGAGAAAAAGACCTACAATAGAAAGATAGAAACCGCTATGAGATGGATCACAGGTAGAAAGAGTCTCTTAAAAATATATAGGAAGGGTATGTGATATGGTGAGTGCTGTGAAATGTGTAAGCCTGACAATTCACAGACCTATACCCCTGGGACAAATAATACATTATATGTTAATAAAAATAGATAATAAAAATATGAAAATGTAATAATTTTTAAAATATCATGTCGTTTCTTATTAGATTGGTCAAAGGTTGGAAACCATTCTCTGCTGGTAAGGCTATGGGGAAAACTTTACTCTTAGAATAAAACCAAAGGGTTATAACAGAATAGATAGCAAACTTATATAAATATTTATCCATTGATCTAGGAATTCTATTTCCAGAAATGCAGCCCCAAAACACATGGTAAAAATGTGAAAATCTTTATGCAGAGGTTATTAATTATGACATGATTTGTTAATAAAAGAATAGAAGGAAACTTGCTAACCATGAGAGAAATGGTTCAGTTGGTTAAGTGACTGCCTTTGGTTCAGGTCATGAGCCTGGAGTCCCAGGTTCAAGTCCTGTGTTGGTCTCCCTGCACAGCAGAGTCTGCTTCTCCCTCTGACCCTTCCCCCTCATGTTCTCACTCTCTCGCTGTCTCATTCCCTCTCTCTCAAATAAATTAATTAATAAATCTTAAAAAAAAAAGAACAGGGGCTCCTGGGTGTCTCAGTGGGTTAAGCCTCTGCCTTCATCTCAGGTCATGATCTCAGGGTCCTGGGATCGAGTCCCACCTTGGACTCTCTGCTTGGCAGGGAGCCTGCTTCCTCCTCTCTCTCTCTCTCTACCTGCCTCTGCCTACTTGTGATCTCTCTCTGTCAAATAAATAAATAAAATCTTTAAAAAAATCTTTAAAAAAGAACAAACATAATTAGAATTGTGAATTCTATTGAGTAGTCTTACTGGATATTATTGGCAAGAAGATTCACCTCTGTTGTCAGCATCACACCTCAAGTACAAGTATACACCTTAGGTCTTCCTCTAAGCAGCAAGATTATAAAAAGAGCACATCACAGTGCCTGGAAGCAATTCTTTGAGTTAATGGAGAGCACAAGGGAGTGTTAAAATCACCAGAAGATATCTTCAACTGAAGAGTATTGGGAATAAATGTCCCAGTAACTGCATATTTCAACAGGTCATTCTGAGCGCATTCTATACTCTTCAGAGGTCTTTCGGAATCCACATCTTTGCTCACAGTAGCAACATTGAAAATGTTTCTTATTGTAGCTTCCCCCCTTGCTCATTTCACTTTCCCGTTTCCTTCACTCCTGTTCCCTTAGATTACCTACCAAATAAACTATCTGAACCCAAGTCATTGGCTCAAATTCTGAATCTTGCTAAAACAAACTAAAATAACAGGAAATGTTAGAATGCAAGGATCAGGCCACAATTACCCAAATGTACTTACATTTTTACCTTCACTTAAATTTAATACCAAATGTTTGTGTGGCATGGTATACACTTCATAGCAATATCAGTGAAGGGTTCCTACCCAATCCACTCCTCCCAAACAAATTATAATCAAGCCTTTAGAGCTAATCATCCTGATAAAGCAATATAAGCAAGAAGCCATAATTTATTAAGATGGGAGATTCCGTAAGACAATTGGTCTGACTTGTTCAATGTCATGGAAAAAAGGAGGATACACTGTCCTAGATTGAAAGAAATTTTAGAAATGTGATAACCAAATTCAATAAGTGATTCTTAGTTGTGTTCTGATTCAAACAGCCTACAATAAAAGACATTTCTGAAAGAAGAGGGTATCTTAGTCTGTTTAGGATGCTATAACAAAGTATCACAGACTGACTAGTTTATAAACAATAAAAATTTACTTCTTACAGTTCTAACTAGATACAGTTAGTATACAGTTCGGTACCATACTTACAGTTCTAACAATATAAAAAATGCTCCTCTCTTCAAAGAATTAATTAATGATAATTTTAAAGAATTATAAGGGCTGAGAATAAATGGAATAAGAAATATTAAAAAGATTAAATTAGGTGGAGCTGGAGAACTGGTAGATCTTATGTAAGCTGATTAAGCAAAGGCAGTTTCAGAGATAACTTGAACTAAAATCTGAAAGGTGGTAAAACAATCAAGTGAAAATCTGGTGGGAGAATATTCAAAACAAAAGGCAACCAGGAAGAAGTTCCTAAAATGGAAGCAAGTTTAGTCTGTTCCAAAAATATGCTGTCCACTAGAAATATAATGCAAAACATATAAGTAATTTTACATTTGCTAGAAGCCACACTAAAAAAGTAAAAATAAAGTAGCTAAATTACAATTGACATTTAATTTTTCTTAATTTTATCTAACACAGCAAAAATATTTGTGAATATTATCAATGAAAAAATAATGAGCTTGTTTACACTAATTTTTATACTGACTTTGAAATATGGTCTGTATTTTATATTAACAGAAAAAATTAATTTAAATTAGAATATGCAAATATGGTGATCATATTTAATGTGATCAATAGTCACTTGTGACTAATAGGTACTACATGGGATAATACAGTTCTAAAGAATAAAGGAAGACCACAGTCTTGGAAGGTATCTAAAGAAAAGAATGGATCAAGGTGATTATGTAGGAGAAATCCCACACACAAGAAAGACCTTAGTTTACACATGTAGGAAAGATGTCAAGGATGAGAGTAAAAAGAAGTGAACAGCACTGGTCCAGTAGGAGGGTGCTGATGCCTGTTAGTCATTTTAATGAAGTATCAGGAATGAATGCTGTACCACAGTGAATTGAAGTTGACAATGTAGAGGAAAAACAGTTTTTAAAACAAATTTTGTATTAGAATGACAATGTAATAAGTCAGTTGGTAACCAGAGTGGGAGGAAGGGACAAAAGAAATAGTCTTTTTAAAAAATGTTAATAATACCCATTTCATAGTATTTAGAATATTCGGTACCATACTTACCTTTTCAAAATGCCATAAAAGATACTATAAAATATCTTATTCTGAGACTAATTTATAAATTTTGCTCCTTTTTCAAGATTTCCATTAAACAGAGATAAATACATGCTTTAGTGAAAAGCACCAGGGTGTGAACTATGAAAATCCAGGGTAAATTAATTTTTCTGAGTAGTGATTTTATTCTCTTATAAAATGGGGCTGGCTAGTATATGCAAGATACTAGTTGTGAAGATGTTTTGTCAATTGTACAGAAATTTCCATGAAACACAGAAGTATTCACTTATAAAATGGGGCTGGTTAGTACATACAAGATGTTAGATTTGAAGATGTTTTGTCAATTGTACAGAACTTTCCCTGAAAGTTCTGTACAATCAGAAGTACAAAAACTAAGCATAAAAACTACACTTTGTCACTACACTATGAATCAGGTAATAGAAAATAAGAATAATAATAGAACTAGTGACAACATGTATAGTATTTTAAGTCACTGTATACAGATATTTTAGACAAGCTATCTAATATGATATTTTATTAACAGCTCACTAAAATAGTAATAAAACTACACAATCCCATTAGTCACTCCCATTCTCATCGCCAAGCTACTTGTGAAATAACTTACCAAATCAGTCTTGGAACAACATCTTGTACAGGCAAGTTTTGGCCATTACTCTGTCAGTGAATATTGAGAAAATATGCTGCATTTATTGAAACTTATGCTATCGATAGGATACTATTTAGGGAAAGTATGTAAATGTGTAGGCCTCTATACCTTCAAAGAAACTAGGTCAGAGTAATGGGTAATTTCTGCTATTGAAATTACTATCATCCTACTGAATTTGAGAGATGTAGAATTCAAATAAACACATTGGGAAATATTGTTATCAATTGTTTATTTTACAAAAACAAAATAAAATGTTAATCTGAAACTAATTGTCACATTGATATTGACTTAGAAATTTTGCATATGGGAATTTACTATAGGCAAATAATCATTGAAATATAAATATTTAGGTGCAGATTGTGAATGGCTGTATTCTTCACATTGGGGAAACTTGCACACATATAAATATCTACTATTAGTAACTAATAAGGAATATGGATTTGAAGATTAGACCACTTGGGTTCAAATATTGGCTCTGACAATTGTTGGCTATATGATTTTTTACCATATATGTGATCTTCCTGTGCCTCAGGATCCCCCGTCATAAAATGAGAGATTGTTGTGAGTATTAAAAAGTGTCTGGGCCATAGAAAGGCAGTCTCTCGGGCACCTGGGTGGCTCAGTGGGTTAAGCCACTGCCTTCGGCTCAGGTCATGATCTCAGGGTCCTGGGATCGAGCCCCACATCGGGCTCTCTGCTCAGCAGGCAGCCTGCTTCCCTCTCTCTCTCTGCCTGCCTCTCTGTCTACTGTGATCTCTCTCTGTCAAATAAATAAATAAAATCTTAAAAAAAAAAAAAGGCAGTCTCTCATTATTATCCCTTACCATACTGGGTCATGAAGTGGAAAACAATGAAGGCAATGTTAAAAATAAGCCTGCACATAGCAACTAAATGCAAGGTGAAATCCCAGATTGGACTTAGAAACAACAAAAAAAGAATATTAGTGAGAAAAACTGGTGAAATCTAAAACCTAAACCTGCTAAAATCTAAAGAAAGATTGTGGTTTATTTAATGTTATTAGTCAATAATAATTGATTAGTATTAATAACCTTACTGTGGCTATACAAGATGTGAACATCAGAGGAAGCTGGTTGAAGTACATATGGGGATTTTCTGTAATATTTTTACAACTTTTCAATAAGTCAGATATTTTTAAAAAATAGAAAGTTATTAAAATCTTATGAAAAAATATATAATGTTGTGGAAATATGCTCATGATATAGATTTGTGGCAATATTTTATTTGTTTATAGAGAGTGTGAGCAGAAGGAGGGGCAGAGAAGGGAGAGAATCTCAAGGAGATTCAAACACAGAGCCTGATACAGAGCTTGATCTCCTGACCCTGAGATCATGACATTAGACAAAATCAAGAGATGGATGCCCAACCAACTGAGCTACCCAGGTGCTCTGCTCATATACATTTTTTAAGTAAATTGTGCAGTTTATAATGGTGTTGTATTTGTTTGTTTAATACAGGATGGTGTTGTATTTGTTTAAAAAATAAATCTATGATTAAAAAGCAAGAAATAGGGGCACCTGGGTGGCTCAGTGGATTAAAGCCTTTGCCTTTGGCTTAAGTCATGATCTCAGGGTCCTGGGATCGAGCCCCACATAGGGCACTCTGCTCAGCAGGGACTCTGCTTCCCCCTCTCCCTCTCTGCCTGCCTCTCTGACTACTTGTGATCTCTGTCTGTCAAATAAATAAATAAAATCTTAACAAATATAAAAAATAAATAAATAATTTAAAAGCCAGAAATAGACCAATTATTCTATAGAATAATTAGGGCAATATGTTCTCATTCTCTTGATAGTATGGAAAAGTGAGGAATTTTTAAATTCCTTTGTCCATATTTTCTAAGTTTGAAAAATGATTTTTATAAGTAAAAAGTTGATACTAAGAAGTACTTTTTTAACTTATAAGATAACTCTTTCATGAATTCAGTATAATAATTTGGTTTCAATTGTGTTCCAATCAGATTTAGTTAGCTCATATAGATAGTTTTTTGAGCTAAAACTAAAATTTACTGAACAAAATTTTATAATTTAATTTTATTTTATGTGTTTCTTTTTATCATTTTGTTTTATATTCTATGTTTCTATTTGAAGAAATTGAGTCATTAGTTAAATTCTTTAAACATTAAAAAACATGGGTATCTAAAATATGTATAAGATTCAGTGTTCATTAAAATCTAATAAATAGAAACATATCAAGATTTCAGTAATTATTGTCGGAAAATATCAAACATAAACTTATTCATTTAGTTGATTTTCTTTTAAAGTTAAAAGTCTAAATAAGTTCCATTTAAGAACAATATGTTTTGACACAAACACTGACAACTAATAACATTTTTATACATCAGAATATCCTGGAAGAGATGATTCAAAAATGAATAAAATAGATCTCTACTTATAAATAATTCTAATATGACAGATTTGCATGTAAACAGAGAATTATAAAAGAGGCAAGAGGTAGGAAATGATTCATTCTCTCTATCTTGTAGGGGAATCAGAGAGAATTTCATAACATGACAACTGAGTTGAATTTTGAAGTATAGGTTAAAGTCTTAGGAAAGACAAATAGAGTTGCATTGTAGGCAGAGATCATAACATCCATAAATTCACAAACAATAGAGTACATGAATCATTTAGGAGTTTTTTTAGCTACATGTAACAGAAAGTTTGACTAACAGGAATTTAAATCATGAGGTTATTCATTATTTGCATAAAGAAATATAAGCAGTTATACAGGTGGTTCAACAACTCCACAAATTTAATGTGTTGTGTTAGTTTATTTATTATTGTTCTAATATTCCTGTCATGGTTGTAAGCTGGCTACCATAGCTCCAGACATCATATCCATTTTGAAGAAACTTCAGTAAAGTTCCAGTTAAGTGTATTAGACACATCTGAATGATATTGTTATTTTTAGGTTCAAAAAATATAGGAATAAAAATAACTTTTTTTCAGTTTCTTTAATAAATAATAGCCAAGATTAAGAGGGATAAAATTGTTCAGAGCACTTCAAAGCATCTGCCAACAGTGCATTAAGGAAAATTAAACATAATAGCATTGCTGGGCAATAAACTATAAAGAGAAGAGTATCAGAAGATGATACTAGTGAGCAAAAATTTCAGAATTTGAGAGAAACTCAAACTTTACTTAAGATCAGGGATAGCCAAAAAGGAACTTAAAATAGTATCATCAAATACAAATTTTCAGAGGTACACTAAGGTGTTAGTGTCAAGAATGAAAAGTAAGTCAGAGATATCAAAGATATCAAAGATAAATAAATGGAGAGCTATTCCA
>PISX010021942.1:0-32645 GCA_004024625.1 Mellivora capensis
AAAAAAAAAAAAAGAAATCTTATGTTCATGTATGAGAAAACTTAATTTTGTTAAGATGCAATATTCCCAAGATGATCTACAGATTCAACACTATCCCAATTAAAATTCCAGCTGTCTGTTTGCATAATTTGTAAAATAAACCCTAAAATTCCTATGAAAATTCAAAGGACTTTGAATAGCCAAAACAATTTAGAACAGAGTTGGAAGACTTGCACTATTCAATTGTAATATTTACCTCAAAAGCAACATTGAACAAGACAGGGTAATGGAAGCACAAGGTTAGACATATAGATCAGTAGAATATAATTGAAAGCCCAGAAATAAACTCGTGTATGTATAGTCAGCTGATTTTCAATGAAAGTACCAAGATGAGTTCATGGGAAACTGATAGTCTTTTCAACAAATGATGATAGGATATCTAGATATCCACATGCAAAATAATGTACTTGGACCCCTTTCCTGCACCATATACAGAAATTAACTCAAAAGGGATCATAGATATAAATATAAGAGCTAAAACATTAAAAAAAAAAACTCTTGGAAGAAAACAAAAGAATATATTTTCATGACCTTGTTTTAGTCTTTGAATGGTTTCTTAGCAATAACAGCAAAAGCACAAGAAATAAAAGGAAAAAAAAGATAAACTTGTCTTCATCAGAATTTAAAACTTTTGTCTTTCAAAAGACACTAGCTTTCAAAAATATTTGCCAACCACATATCTGATAAGGTATTTTTATCCAGAATATATACAGAAGTCTTGCAAATCAACAATGAAAAGATTTTAAAAAAACACACAATTTTGTAAATGGGCAAAGAATTTGATAGACATTTCTCCAAACACACACACACACACACACACACACACACACAAATGGCCAAAAAAAGAACATGCAAAGATGGTCAGCAACTTTACCCATTATGGAAATGCAAATCACAATCACAATAAGATAGCATTTCATACCCTCTAGGTTGATATAATAAAAAAGACATAATAACAATGTTAGTGAGGATATAGAGAAACTGGAAATCTCATACATTTCTGGAAGAATTATAACTGGTGCAGCTAGTTTTAAAAATGTTTGACAGTTCTTCAAAAAGATAAATATAGACATACCATGTCATCTGGAAATTCCACTCCTAAACATACCCAAAGAAATGAAAACATTTTCCACACAAAAACCCATATACAAATGTTCATAGCAGCATTATTCATAATAGTCAAAATGTGGAAATGGAAACAACCAAATGTCCATTAACTTAGTAATGAATAAACATGAAGTGATATATCCATACAGTGAAATATTGTCAACAATAAACAGGAATACAACACTGATACATGATACATAAAGGAACTATGAAAGCATCATGCTAAGTGAAGGAACCAAACACAAAAGGCTGCATTTTATATGAATCAGTTTATATGAAGTGTGTAGAATAGACAAATCCATAGCGACCAAAAATGTGTTATTAGTTGCCAGAGTCTGGAAGTGGGCACGGGGGTGGCTGGTGAGTGGAATGCAGAGAGTAACTACTAATGAATACAGGGCTTTGTTTTGGGATGGTGAAAATACTGGAGTTAGACCATGGTGATTGTTGGACAACTCTCGGAACATACTAAAAACCACTTAATTGTACACATTTACTCTTAAAATATCTGAAGGGTTTAGTAAACCTTCTATATATTTTATGTATATATGGATACATATATAGACACACATCCTATATATTATATGTCTTTAATATACCTTCTATATAAATATACCTTCTATAAAAATATATTATTTTTAAAGAATGGTATATCAATCAAGTAGGACTTAAGAGACCTACTTAAGAGTCACAAGTAACAGAAAATCCAACATCAACTTGCCTAAGCAATAAAAGAGGATGTGTGGGCTCATATAACAAAGGGATAGTACTGTAAGAGCAACTTATTCCAAGGGCTTGAGTGACTTTGGCAGGTCTTGTTCTGCTCCCATTATATTGGTCTCATTCTTAAGCCTTGGCAACAGCAGTCTTAGAGCATCTCAGGTTCAAGTCTCTAGGGAAATTTTCCCTACCTTTCTCAAAATCCTAACAAAACTCTCATTGATTGTAATTGGGTCATATGTCCATCTCTGAACCAATTGGTTTGGCCAAGGAAATATATATTGGCCAAGTCTGTGTCATGTGTTTCACTCTAAAAATGGGGAGGTGGCCTCTCCAAAAGTTGTATGTGAGAGGAAATGTCCAATACTCTTACCAAATGGAGGGAAGAAAATGAAACAGGTACTGAGAAGCTAAATAATAACAAATATATACTATCATCAATTAGGAAAACTTTGCCAAGGTAGGTAACCAATCTGGAGACAGCTTATAGTCTTGGTACCATAAGTACTACAATTCAACACCAACAAAACAAAAAATATGATTTAAAAATGAGCTGATTTAAAAATGACCTGAGGACCTTCTTCTTCCAAAGGAGACATACAGATGGCCAACAGACACATAAAAAGATGCTCAACACCACTAATCATCAGGGAAATGCCAATCAAAACCACAATGAGATATCACTACACCTTTCAAAAATGGCTCAAATTAAAAACACAAGAAATAACAAGTGTTGGCGAGGATGTAGGGAAAAAAGAACTCTTATACACTCTTGGTTGGGAATGAAAATTGGTGAAGCCATTGTGGAAAATAGTATGGACATTCCTAAAAATATTTTAAATGAAATTACTGGGAGGAACAAGATGGTGGAGGAGTAAGAGACCTAAATATCATCAGGCCCCAGGAGTTCAGCTAGATAGTTATCAAACCATTCTGAACACATACAAACTCAACAGGATATTGTAGAGAAGAGCAGCAATTCTGGGAACAGAAAATTGACTGCTTTCCAGAAGGTAGGATGCGCAGAGAAATGAATCGGAGGCAACATACAGCAAGAGAGACCATGGAGGGAGGGGCCAGCTCCCAGTAAGCGGTAGAGCAGTTAAGCACAAAATCAGAACTTTTAGAAGTCTGCTCCACTGAGGGATGTTGCTCCAGAGGCTAAGGAGGGGGTGGATCCCTTGCAGGGTCACAAAAAGTGACCTTGGGGTCACAAAAAGACCAGGGGTGTCTGAGTGTGGCACAACCTGCAGGTATAAGAGCAGGGAAGCCAGTGACAGAGAAAGAGCCAAGCAGTGGGCTCTCAGCTTTGGGTTACCTTAAACCATGATCCAAGGCACAGTTGGGCCACTGCTATTCAAGCAGGGACCCCACAAGTGGCAGACCCAGGGAGATTCACTTTCCTCTTCCAGGAAGAGTGGCACGGGAGCATGGCAAGAATCTGCTGGGTTTGGAGACTCCAAACAGGGCCATATGCCAGAGATAGAAACACTTGGTCACAGGCCAGGTGAGCAGAGAGTGTGGCCAGAAACCAGGGAGACAGGAGGGATTGACTGTTTTTTTCTGAAGGTACACTGAGGAGTGGGATCTGAGCTCTTAGCTCCTCTAGGCCAGAGATTTGGATGCTGCCATCTTCATTCCTCTCCTCCAAAGCTGCATGGAAAGCGCTCAGGGAACAAAAACTCAGCAGATTACTTAGCCTGGCCCCTGGCAAGGGTGGTACAATTATGCCTTGGGCAATGACATTTGAGAATCATGGCAACAGGCCCCTCCCCTAGAAGATCAGTAAGAACATCCAAACAAGACCAAGTTCACCAATCAATGATAACTGCAAAACTTCAGAGCTAAGGGAATACAGCACATAGAATTCATGGCTTTTACCCCATGATTCTTTAGTCTTTCAAAGTTAAATTTTTTTAAATTTACTTTTTCTTATTGTATTTTTAAAAATTTTTCCTTTTCCCTATTTTAATGTTTTTTAACTATTTTATCTTATCAATACATTTTTTAAAATCTTTTAAAATTTTCACTGTCATAGTCATATACTATCCCTTCATTTTATTTAACCTTATTTCTTGTATGCATGTAGGGTTTTTTCTTTCTTTAAAATTCTGGGAGGCAGTATCTTCTAACAGACCCAAAATCAAGTGTGTGGCTCTGTTCTATTCACCGGTCTAATATATAAATATAAATGTATATATAAATAAAATGTATTATGTATTTATGATATATAAAATATAAAATCATTATTTATATAAATTATATACTTATGTATTTATATATTTAATATAAATTTATTATACATTATATAAAAATTATATTTATATAGATAGATAGATAGATAGAGATATAGATATAAAATTTTTTACTTTCCTTTCTTCTTCCCCCAGTATCGGGTCTCTTCTGATTTGGTTGGTATATATTTTTCTGGGGTTGTTGCTACACATTCAGTATTTTGTTCTCTCATTCATCTATTCTTAACTGGATAATATGAAAAGGAGAAAAAAGTCACCTCAAAAAAAAAGAACAAGAGGGAGTTCCGATGCCTAGGGACCTCATCAATACAGACATTAGTAAGATGTCAGAACCAGAGTTCAGAATGATGATTATCAAGGTGCCAGCTGGGCTCAAAAAAGTCATGGAAGATACTAGAGAATCCCTTTCTGGAGAAATAAAAGAACTAAAATCTAACCAAGTTGAAATAAAAAAGCTATTAATGAGATGCAATAAAAAATGGAGGCTCTTACTGCTAGGATAAATGAGGCAGAAGAGAGAATTAGTGATATAGAAGACCAACTGATGGAGTATAAAAAAGCTGAAAAAAAAAAGAGATAAACAACTACTGGACCATGAGGGGAGAATTCGAGAGATAAGTGATACCATAAGACAAAACAATATTAGAGTAATTGGGATCCCAGAAGAAGATGAAAGTGGGGGGGTTATATTAAAACAAATTATAACAGAGAATTTCCCTAATTTGGTAAAGGGAACAATCATCAAAATTCAGGAGGCACAGAGAACCCCCCTCAAAATCAATGAAAATAGGTCCACCCCGTCATCTAATAGTAAAACTTACAAGTTTGAGTGACAAAGAGAAAATCCTGAAATCAGCTTGGGACAAGGGGTCTGTAACATATAATGGTAGAAATATTAGATTGACAACAGACCTATCCACAGAGATCTGGAAGACCAGAAAGAACTGGCATGATACATTTAGAGCAATAAATAAGAAAAACATGCAGCCAAAAATACTATATCCAGCTAGGCCGTCATTGAAAATAGAGGGAAAGATAAAAAGCTTCCATAAAAAAGTTCCCTTCTTTGCTGCAGAATCAGCCCAAGGAGGAGTTCCAAAGTCCAATCATATAAAGTTCTTAAAACTGACTGCAGGGAGGGCAGTGGCTGGTGCCAAGCTACCTGGACTCATGCCCCACCACCCCCAACTGTGACTCTGCCCCAGAAACTGTGTCTGGGGCCCAGATTTCCCCAATGCAGTATTAGCCCATCTGAAGATTCAATTGCTATTAGTCACCCGAGTGTAACCATGAGAAATGTTTCCACATAGCTCCTGCCAAACAATTTGTTACTAAAACAATTTGCAAACACCAAACCAGCCCTGCAGGAAATATTGAAAGGGGTAATCCAAGCCAAGAGAGAGCCAAAAAGTAATAGACCAGAAAGGAACAGAGAAAATATACAGTAACAGTCACTTTACAGGCAGAACAGTGGCATTACATTTATATTTTTCAATAGTTACCATAATATAAATGCACTAAATGCCCCAATCAAAAGACACAGAGTATCAGAATGGATTAAAAAAAAAAACACAAGACCCATTGATATGCTGTCTGCCAGAAGCTCATTTTAGATCCCCAGATTTACAGAGAGGGGGTGCAAAGCGATTTACCATGTTAATAGACATCAAAAGAAAGCTGAAGTGACAATCCTTATATCACATAAATTAGATTGTAAGCCAAAGATTAAAATAAGAGAAGAGAAATGACACTATATCATACTCATGTCCAACAAGAATATGTAACAATTTTAAATATCTATGCCCCTAACATGGGAGCAGCCAATTATATAAGCCAATTAATAACAAAACCAAGGAAACACATCGACAATAATACAACAATAGTAGGGGACTTTAACATCACCCCACTGAAATGGACAGATCATCTAAACAAAAGATCAACAAGGAAATAAAGACTTTAAATGACACAGTGGACCCAATGGACATCGCGGATATATTCAGAACATTTTTTCCCAAAGCAACAATATACATATTCTTCTCTAGTGCACACGGAACATTCTTCAGAATAGATCACATCCTGGATCACAAATCAGGTCTCAACCAGTGCCAAAAGATTGGGATCATTCCCTGAATATTTTCAGACCACAGTGCTTTGAAACTAGAACTCAACCATAAGAGGAAAGTTGAAAAGAAGTCAAATATATGGAGGCTAAAGAGCATCCTACTAAAGAATGGGTCAATGAGGAAAGTAAAGAAGAATTGAAAAAATTCATGGAAACAAATGATAATGAAAACACAACTGTTCAAAATCTGTGGGACACAGCAAAGGCAGTCCTGAGAGTAAAATATATATAGCAATACAAGCATTTATCAAGAAACAAGAAAGGGCTCAAATACACAACCTAACCCTACACCTAAAGGAGCTGGAGAAAGAACAGCAAAGAAAGCCTAAACCAAGCAGGAGAAGAGAAATAATAAATATCAGAGCAGAAATCAATGAAATAGAAACCAAAAGAACAGTAGAACAAGTCAACAAAACTAGGGACTTGTTCTTTGAAACAATTAATAAGATTGATAAACCCCTCGCCAGACCTACCAAAAAGAAAAGAGAAAGGACCCAAATTAATAAAACCATGAATGAAACAGGAGAGATCACAACCAACACCAAAGGAACACAATTATAAGAACATATTATGAACTATATACTAGCAAATTTGACAATATAGAAGAAATGGATGCATTCCTAGAGACATATAAACTAGCAAAACTAAACTAGGAAGAAATAGAAAACCTGAACAGACCCATAACCAGTAAGGAGATTGAAGCAGTCATCAAAAATCTCCCAACAAAAAAGAGCCCAGGGCCAGACGGCTTCCAAGCAGAATTCTACCAAACATTTAAAGAAGAATTAATACCTATTCTCCTGAAACTGTTCCAAAAAATAGAAATGGAAGGAAAACTTCCAAACTCTTTTTACCAGCATTACCTTGATCCCTAAACCAGACAAAGACCCCATCAGAAAAGAGGATTACAGACCAATATCCTTGGTGAACACAGATGCAAAAATTCTCACCAAAATACTAGCCAATAGGATCCAACAGTACATTAAAAGGATGATTCACCACAAACAAGTTGGATTTATTCCAGGGCTGCAAGGTTGGCTCAACATCTGCAAATTAATCAATGTGATACAGTACATTAATAAAAGAAAGAATAAGAACCATATGATACTCTCAATAGATGCTGTAAAAGTATTTGACAAAGTACAGGTACAGCAACATTTCTTGATCAAAATGCTTCACAGTGTAGGGATAGAAGATACATACCTCAATATCATAAAAGTCATCTATGAAAAACGCACAGTAAACATCATTCTCAATGGGGAAAAGTGGAGACCTTTTCTCTTAAGGTCAGGAACATGTCAGGCCTGTCCACTATCACCACTGCTATTCAACATAGTATTAGAAGTCCTAGCCTCAGCAATCAGACAGCAAAAAGAAACTAAATGCATCTAAATGATCAAAGAAGTCTTGATGTGGAAAACCCAAAAGACTCCACTACAAAACTGCTAGAACTCATATAGGAATTCAGTAAAGTGTCAGGATATAAAACCAATGCACAGAAATCAGTTGCATTTCTATACACCAACAATAAGACAGAAGAAAGAGAAATTAAGGACTCAATCCCATTTACAATTGCACCCAAAACCATAAGATACCTAGGAATAAGCCTAACCAAAGAGAAAAAGAAGCTGTACTCAGAAAACTATAAAGTACTCATGAAAGAAATTGAGGAAGAAGAAATGGAAAAATGTTCCATGCTCATGGATTGGAAGAACAAATATTGTGAAAATGTCTATGCTACCTAAAGCAATTTACATGTTTAATGCAATCCTTATCAAAATACCGTCAATTTTTTTTCAAAGGAATGGGACAAATAATCCTAAAATGTATATGGAACCAGAAAAGACCTCGAATAGCCAGAGGAATGTTGAAAAAGAAAGCCAAAATTGGTGGCATTACAATTCCAGACTTCAAGCTCTATTACAAAGCTGTAATCACCAAGACAGTACAGTACTGACACAAAAACAGACATATAGATAATGGAACAGAATAGAGAGCCCAGAAATAGACCCTCAACCTTATGGTCAACTAATCTTTGGCAAAGCAGGAAAGAATGTCCAAGGTAAAAAAGACAGTCTCAAGAAATGGTGTTGGGAAAATTGGACAGTCAAATGCAGAAAAATGAAACTGGACCATTTCCTTACACCACACACAAAAATAGACTCAAAATGAGAGACTTGAATATGAGAAAGGAATCCATTAAAATCCTTGAGGAGAACACAGGCAGCAACCTCTTTGACCTCAGCCACAGCAACATCTTCCTAGAAACATCGTCAAAGGCAAGGGAAATGGCAAAAATGAACTATTGGGACTTCATCTAGATCAAAAGCTTTTGCACACCAAAGGAAATAGTCAACAAAACCAAAAGACAATTGACAGAATGGGAGAATATGTTTGCAAATGATATATCAGATAAAGGGTTAGTATCCAAAATATAAAAGAACTCATCAAACTCAACACCCAAAGAACAAATAATCCAATCAAGAAATGGACAGAAGACCTGAACAGACATTTCTGCAAAGAAGACATCCAAATGACTAACAGACACATGAAAAAGTGCTCCACATCACTCAGCAGCAGGGAAATACAAATCAAAACCACAGTGAGTTACCACCTCACACCAGTGAGAATGGCTAAAATTATCAGGTCAGAAAACTACAGATGTTGGTGAGAATGTGGAGAAAGGAGAACCCTCCTACACTGTTGGTGGCAATGCAAGCTGGTGCAGCCACTCTGGAAAACAGTATGGGGTTCCTCAAAATGTTGAAAATGGAGCTACACTATGACCCAGAAATTGCACTACTGGGTATTTACCCTAAAGATACAAATGTAAGTGACCGAAGGGGCATGTGCACCTGAATGTTTATAGCAGCAATGTCCACAGTAGCCAAACTATGGAAAGAACCTAGATGCCCATCAACAGATGAATGGATAAGGAAGATGTGATATATAGATATATGTATATATACATATATAGATATACATATACACGTATATATATACATATGTATCTATACATATATATATAGATACATATGTATATATATACGTGTATATGTATATCTATGTATATAGATATGTATATGTAGATATATAGATATAGATATAGATATAGATATAGATATAGATATCTATATATATAGATATATATGTATATATATACGTGTATAAGTATATCTATATATGTATATATAGATATATATGTATATATATACGTGTATGTATAGATATATATATACATATATATATGCATATATTATGCAGCCATCAAAAAATGAAATATTGCCATTTGCAACAACGTGGATGGAACTAGAGGGTATTATGCTAAGCAAAATAAATTCATCAGAGAAGGACAATTATCATATGATCTTTCTGATATGAAGAATTTTAGAGGCAGGGCAAGGGCTCGTGAGGGGTAGGGAGGGACAAATGAAACAAGATGGGACCAGGGAGGGAGAGAAACCATAAGAAATTTTTAATCTCAGGAAACAAACTGAGGATTGCTAGTGGGTGGAGGGGAGGGATAGGGTGGCTGGGTTATGGACACTGGGGAGGATATGTGCTATGGTGAGTACTGTGAATTGTGTAAGACTGATGATTTACAGACCTGTACCCCTGAAGCAAATACTACCTTATATGTTAATCAATCAATCAATAAATAAATAATAAAACAGAATAAAATTACCATTTGATCCAGTAATTCTACACTGAGTATTTACCCAGAGAAAATGAAAACACTAATTTGAAAAGATAAATGCAACGCTAGGGATTTACAGCATTATTTACCATAAACAGGATATGGATGCAACACAAGTGTACCTCTATAGAAGAATGGATAAAGAAGTTGTGGTATATTATAATGAAATATTGCTCAGTCATAAAAAAGAATGAAATGTTGCCCTTTGCAAAAACATGGAAGGACCCAGAGGGTATAATGCTAAGTGAAATAAGTTATTTGGAGAAAGGCAAATACCATATGATTTAATACATATGTGGAATTTAAGAGACAGTACCAACAAACAAGGAAAAAAAGGGGCAAATAAAAAGACAGACTCAAATACATAGAACAAACTGATGGTACCAGAGGGGAAGTGGATGAGGGGACAGGTGAAATAGGTGAATAAGATTAAGAGTACACTTATCTTGAGAATGGAAAATGTATAGAATTGTTGGATCATTATATTGTGCACCTAAAACTGAGAAACACTGTATGTTAATTGTAAAAAAAAAAATGAAGGTTATTCTTTCACCATAACATTTTATTAGCCTACTATCTGTGTAGTGGATTGAATGATTACCCTCAAAATGATATGCCCACGTCCTAATACCTGGATCCTGTGTTTTTCTTTACATGGAAAATGTCTTTGTAGATACTATTAAGTGAAGGATTCTGAGGTGAAATGGTCAGGATGGCTGTGGATATTGAGATTTTTAGGTAGAGCATAAGTATTAGACTAAACTAAATACAAGAGTCTTGCAAATTCTTTTTTTTAAGATTTTATTTATTTGACAGACAGATATCAAAAGTAGTCAGAGAGGCAGGCAGAGAAGCAGGAGAAGCAGGCTCCCTGCTGAGCAGAGAGCCTGATGTGGGGCTTGACCCCAGGACCCTGAGTTCATGACCTGAGCCAAAGGCAGAGGCTTAACCCACTGAGCCACCCAGGCACCCCATATATTCTTATTTTAAGATTTTTTAGATAGAGTAGCTGAGGTAGATTGAATTCTCTTTGGGTGATTTTATTTTCTGAAGCCCATTCCCAATCTTTCATAAACCACAAAGTACAGAATTTTAGAGTTGGAAGAATCGTGTATGTGAAGACTTCAAAATAATTATTTTCTCCTTAAAAATAAACTCTTCATTGGAAAAAAAAAATCTGAGACAAAGTGGTTTCAAGTCATAACAAGACTTGAGGTTTGAATGGTGAGGCTGAAGCATAGTGGAGACTGAAGTCATGACATTTAAAAGGATCTAGGCATTTTTAAGATTGGAAGGCAGCAAGGCATAATTTTTTTTGGCTTGTTTTTCATGGAATAGGTTTAAGGGCACAAACCAAAAACCAGACTTCTAGGGTTCAAATCCTAGCTCTGTCATTTAGAAGTTGTGTGATCTTAGGTAAACCAAGTAACATATTTTTACATCTTTATCTTTTTTTGTAAAATGGGAGTAATGATAACACTAACCTCCTATGGTTGTTTCAAAGACCAAATATTTGTAAAGTCTTACTACAGTACTTGGCAATTCACTATATTATTCTTCTGTAAAAATAGGGCAGTTGATTCTGTATCTTCTAAAGGAAGTTCAGTCAACAAGTTTTATGCATAATTATAATTCATTCATGCATTATTTTCTTTTTTCTTTTTCACACCAAATTCTCAAAGGAAGAAGTTCTGCCTCAGAACAGGGAACAGAATGCAGAGACTTAGCTCCCAACCCAGCATTAGAATCCAACCCATTAGAATCTCTGCTGCCTCTCTCCTGTCTGCCCTGATGCTTAACCATACCCACCCCAGCTGGTCACCATCTCTCAGCACACCTACAATTTTTCAGAGTTATTGGAAGGTGAAAAAGAAGTGTGATGTCTCTGCAAAGCAGGATTCTGATAGCTCCACACCAGAAGTTCTGGGGCTCTGCAGGGGAAGGGCAGGCCAAAGCTGTGGGTTGTTCTGGGAGACAATAGGGACATGGTGTCCCAGGCCCCCTCTCCCTCTGGGACTCTCACCAGCAGCTAACTCCTGCTCTGGAGTCAAACATGCAGATTCTATGGAGGGACACCTTCCCATCTGGTCACAAAGCAATAAAACCATGTTATACTGACCCATCACTGCTGAAGGGAAATCATGTTCAGTGCTTCTCACAGAAGAAAGTTCCTATATATACTCCCCAGCATCATCTCAAGGGCTTCTATGGTTATATGCCAGCACACGGTATTGCTGAGATTTCCACTTATAGCCCTCTAACTTCATAAGATGTCTTCCAAGCAGCTAAAATAAAACAAACAAGACACATAACAAGAAAGCATACAAAATACATATGTAAGGATCCTTCCTGGGATAGTTTACAGAGCTAGGAGATCTGTAAGAAATGACCAGCCTTGCCTTTGGAAGAACCTCAGAATTTTGTTCTGATAATCTGGCTGTCTGCAGCCCAGTCTCCACCCAGTGGGAAGTGGGACACGAATTTCAAGATGATCAAAATGACTTTTGTGAAGGAAATGAGTAACTGGCTAAACATGGGAAGTTTTACTGATGAGCAGGAAAAACAGACTCAGAAAGTAGATGGCTATTCCCTATAAGATCCTCTACCTGTTCCTCCACATCCCTGCCCATCTGCACACAAAGGCATATGCAATAGATTACCTAGAGGGCCAGGCTTAGAGTCCATGGAGATTCAGGCAGAATTGTTGCAATTACTCTCAAACCTGTTCTCTGAAGCAGGATAATTTTCATGAACCAGAATAAATCCTTCCTGTGACAATGAGTAATTTTTATGGTCTTTCTGCAGCCATCTAACTAATTGCACGTCTCACATTTTACAATTTCTCCTCCCCCATCAGCACAAGAGTAGTAGTTAGAAATGACCTTGGCCTCTTCTCCCCATAACCTATTCAGAATTGTTAGAAAGGGAAAATATATACGTCTGGAGGCCACACCACACAACCACCCCCTTGTCCCTTCCTCCTGTTTTTCTCTAGTCCTATGAGGTTTAGTCACCCCATGGTGGTCAAGAGGCTGTGCATTCTCAGTGTCTGAAATGATTAGGCTGTATTGGAGACACAGCTAGCCTTTCCCCCCTTCCAGCTACCCTTTTTAAATTTTAATTCAAAGCTTGTATAAAAGGGCTAGGTTTCAAGAATATAGAAAGCCATGGATATGGGAGTGGGCAGGGAAGGCATGTGAGGTGAGGGCATAACTCAGCTATACTGTGGCAGCTCAGTGGGGACCCTACTCCTCCAGTGATCCAGGGAGTAATATTTAAGCTGAGTCTTAAAGTTGAATAAAAATTCACCGGAGAACTATTGCAGGTACGAGTTCCAAGGAGGTGGGACAGCATGTGCAATGGTTTACAATAGCTTGGAAAGTTTGGGAAACTGCTGATTCTACAAATACTATCACAACCTTGCAGGGAGTTGGGGCAACAGATAACAAAACAATTGATGAGGTTAGGAGCAGTTAACAGAGGAAGGTTCCCAAAGACCCTGCAGCCATCCAGGGGTGTTGGGACATTAACCTGAAGGCCATGGAAGGACTTCAAAGGTTTTTGTTTTGCTTTGTTTTTAACAATAGAGCAACATGGAGTTTTAGAAGATGGCTGCCTGCAGTGTGGAGTGGGGGCAGACCAAAGGGAGGCTGTTTTGTGGATGGAGGCAGAAAGGATAGAGAGAAGGACTGAATCTCAGAGACACACAAGTGGGAGAATCAATTCATCCGGGTAGTGGAGAGAGGAAGACAAGGAATATGCCTGGCTTGAGTGCCCAGATGGATGGTGGCTCTGTTCATCAAGATAAGGAGTATAGATACTTTGAAGAGGGAGATAACATGCTGGCAAAGATGTAGAGCAATGGGAACTCTCTTTCATTACTAGTGGGAATGCAAAATGGTACAATCACTTGGAAGTTTGGCAGTTTCTCACAAACTAAGCATGCTTTTAACATATGATTCAGCAATTAGGTTCCTTGGTATTATCCAAATGATCTGAGAACTTAAGACCACACAAAAACCTACATATGTATGTTTATTGCAGCTTTATTCATAAGTGCCAAAACTTAGAAGCAACCATGATGTTATTCAGTAGGTGAATGGATAAAAAAACTGTGGTAGATCCAGACAAAGGAACAGTATTCAACAATAAAAAGAAATGAGCTATCAGTTGTGAAAAGATATGGAAGAAAATTAAAGGCATATTGTTAAGTGAAAGAAGCCAATATAAGAAGGCTATTTGCTATATGGCTTTACCCAGTATTTTGGAAAAGGCAAAACTATAGACAGAGTAAAAAGATCAATGGTTTTTAGGGGGGGAGGGGCATGAATAGGTGGAGCACATGGAATATTTAGAGCAATGAAACTTTTCTGTAGGATACTGCAATGGTGGATACATGTCCTTATACACTCATCCAAACCCACAGACTACAACACAAAGAGTAACCCTAATGCAAACTACTGACTTCAGTTAATAATGATATTTCGATAATGTCTCCTCAATGTAACAACTATGCCACATTAGTGCAGTGTGTCAATAATAGGGGAACCTCCATGGGCACAGGAAGGTATATGAGAACTCTGTAATTTCTGTTGACTTTCTCTATAAACCTCAAACTACTAAAGTCAATAAGTAAGTCTATGAATTTTTTTAAAACTCAAAAACGTTTTGTAGGAGGAGTCAAGATGGTGGAGGAGTAGCAGACTGAGATGACATCAGGTCGCAGGAGTTCAGCTAGTTATCAAACCATTCTGACCACCTACAAACCCAACAGGAGTTCATAGAGAAGAGCAGCAATTCTAGAAACAGAAAATTGACCACTTTCTGAAAGGTAGGACATGTGGAGAAGTTAATCAGAAGTGATGGGAAGATAGACCATGAGGGGAGGGGGCCAGTTCCCAGCAAGTGGTGAAGCAATGGAACACAAAATTCAGACTTTTAAAAGTCTGCTCCCCTGAGGGACATCACTCCAGAGGCTAAGTGGGGTGGAGTCCTTGAAAGGACAGTGTGGTCTCAGGTCCCGTAGGGTCACAGAACAATCAGGGGTGTCTGAGTATAGTAGAGCTCGCAGGTATCAAAGTAGGGAAGCTAACTTCAGAGA
This sequence comes from Mellivora capensis, assembly GCA_004024625.1. Taxonomy (NCBI): domain Eukaryota; kingdom Metazoa; phylum Chordata; class Mammalia; order Carnivora; family Mustelidae; genus Mellivora; species Mellivora capensis. The sequence continues at coordinate 15,042 of PISX010021942.1, forward strand.
TGGAGCTGAGGAGTGAGCTCTCAGCTTGGGGTTACCTTAAACTGTGATCTGTGGCACAGACTACTGCTCTTTGAGTAGGGACCCTACAAGTGGCAGACCCAGGGAGACTCACCTTTCTCCTCTGGAGACAGGAATCTGCTGGGTTTGGAGACTCCAAATGGGGCTGTATTCCAGAGACAGAAACACTCAGTCACAGGCCAGGTAAGCTTGAAGCATGGCCAGAGACCAGGGAGATGGGAGTGATAGAGCACTTTTCTCCAAGGGTGGACTGAGGAGTGGGGCCCCAAGCTCTCTGCTCCTCCAGGCCAGAGATTGGGAGGCTGCCATTTTCATTCCCATCCTCCAGAGCTCTACAGAAAATGTTCAGGGAATAACAACTCCCAAGAGTGAACCTGAGCAGATTACTTAGCCTGGCCTCTGGCAAGGGCAGGACAATCCTGCCTCAGGCAAAGACATTTGAGAATCATGGCAACAGGTGCCTCCCTCAGAAGATTAGCAAGAACATCTAGCCAAGACCAAGTTGAATGATCAAGGAGAACAGCAGAATCCCAGAGGAGGGGAAAGCAAAGCATGGAAATTCATGGCTTTCTCCCCATGATTCTTTATTAAATTTTAAATTTTATTTTTTTTCTTATTCTAATTTTTTTTCCTCTTTCCTCTTCTAACGTTTTTTAACTAGTTTATCTTAACAATGCCTTTCTAAAAAAAATTTTTTTTAAACCTTCGTTATTATACATATAGGGTTTTTTCTTCCAAAAATTTTGGGATACAATTTCTTTTAAGAGATCAGAATATACCCTAAACCTAGCAGAGACCTTTATTCTAGTCTCAAGCCTGAGCAAATTCTCTTCACTTTCTTTTTCTTTCTTTTTCCAACTACTTACCTTATCAATTTTTTTTTAGAATTTTTTAAAATTTTTCATCTTTTCAGTCATATTCCATCACTTCATCGTGTTTACCCTTCTTATTGTGTGTGTGTGTGTGTGTATATATATATATATATATATAAGTTTTTCTTTCTTTAAAATTTTAGGAGGTAGTTTCTTTTAAGAGACCAAATTCCACCCAAATTCAAGTGGGTGGTTCTGTTCTATTCACCAGTCTAATATATATATTTTTTTTAATTTAAAAAAAATTTTTAAACTTCTTTTTATCCCCTTTCTTCTCCCCCTGATTTGGGTGTCTTCTGATTTGATTAGCATACATTTTTCTGGGGTCTTTGCCACCCTTTTAGTATTTTACTCTCTTGATCATATATTCTTATCTGGATAAAATGACAAAGTGGAAAAACTCACCACACACACACACACACAAAAAGACCAAGAGGCAGTACCAAAGGCTAGGACCTAATCAATACGGGCATTGGTAATATGTCAGATCTAAAGTTCAGAACAACAATTCTCAAGGTGCTAGCTGGACTCGAAAAGGGCATGGAAGATATTAAAAAAAAAACCTGTCTGGAGAAATGAAATCCCTTTTGGAGAAATAAAAGAACTAAAATCTAACCAAGCTGAAATAAAAAAAGCTATTAATGGAAAAAAAGGTATTAATGAGATGCAATAAATAATGGAGGCTCTTACTCCTAGGATAAATGAGGCAGAAGAGAGAATTAGTGACATAGAAGACCAAATGATGGAGAATAAAGAAGCTGAGCAAAAGAGAGACAAACAACTACTGGACCATGAGGGTAGAATTCGAGAGATAAGCAATACCATAAGATGAAACAATATTAGAATAATTGGAATTCTGGAAGAGGAAGAGAGAGAGGGGCAGAAGGTATATTGGGAGTGAATTATTGCCGAGAATTTCCTTAATATGGCAAGGGGACCAAGCATCAAAATCCAGGAGGTGCAGAGAACCCCCCTCAAAATCAATAAAAATAGGTCCAAACCCCTTCATCTAATAGTAAAACTTACAAGTCTTAATGACAAAGAGAAAATCCTGAAAGCAGTCCAGGACAAGAAGTCTGTAACATACAATGGTAAAAATATTAGATTGGCAGCAGACTTATCCACAGAGACCTGGCAGGCCAGAAAGAACTGGCATGATATATTCAGAACACTAAATGAGAAAAACATGCAGCCAAGAATACTATATCCAGCTAGGCTATCATTGAAAATAGAATAAGAGATAAAAAGCTTCCAGGACAAACAAAAACTAAAAGAATTTGTAAACACCAAACCAGGTCTACCGGAAATATTGAAAGGGGTCCTCCAAGCAAAGAGAGAGCCTAAAAGTAGTAGACCAGAAAGGAACAGAGACAATATACAATAACAGTCACCTTCCAGGCAAAACAATGGCACTAAATTCATATCTTTCAATGGTTACCCTGAATGTAAATGGGCTAAATGCCCCAATCAAAAGACACTGGGTATCAGAATGGATAAAAAAACAAAACCCATCAATATGCTGTCTGTAATAAACTCATTTTAAACCCAAAGACACCTCCAGATTGAAAGTGAGGGGGTGGAAAACAACTTACCATGTTAATGGACATCAAAAGAAACCAGGGGTGGCAATCCTTCTATCAGATAAATTAGATTTTAAGCCAAAGACTATAATAAGAGATGAGGAAGGACACTATATCATACTCAAAGGGTCTGTCCAATAAGAAGATCTAACAATTTTAAGTGCCTATGCCCCTGACATGGGAGCAGCCAACTATATAAACCAATTAATAGCAAAATCAAGGAAACACATTGACAATAATACAATAATAGTAGGGGGCTTTAACACACCCCTCGCTGAAATGGACAGACCATCTAAGCAAAATATCAATAAGGAAATAAAGGCCTTAAATGGCACACTGGACCCTATGGACATCACAGATATATTCAGAACATTCCATCCCAAAGCAACAGAATACACATTCTTCTCTAGTGCATATGGAACATTCTCCAGAATAGATCACATCCTGGGTCACAAATCAGGTCTCAACTGGTAGCAAAAGATTGGGATCATTCCCTGAATATTTTCAGACCACAATGCTTATGAAGCTAGAACTCAATCACAAGAGGAAAGTTGGAAAAAACCCAAATACATGGAGGCTAAAGAGCTACTACTACTCTAGAATCCTAGAGAGCCTACTAAAGAATGAATGGGTCAACCAGGAAATTAAAGAAAAAATCATGAAAACAAATGACAATGAAGCCACAACTCTTCAAAATCTGTGGGACACAGCAAAGGCAGTCCTGAGAGTAAATATATATATAGCAATACAAGCACTTATCAAGAAACAAGAAAGGGCTCAAATACACAACCTAACCCTACACCTAAAGGAGCTGGAGAAAGAACACCAAAGAAAGCCTAAACCCAGCAGGAGAAGAGAAATAATAAATATCAGAACAGAAATCAATGAAATAGAAACCAAAAGAACAGTAGAACAAGTCAACAAAACTAGGGACTCGTTCTTTGAAAAAATTAATAAGATTGATAAATCCCTAGCCAGACTTATCAAAAAGAAAAGAGAAAGGAACCAAATTAATAAAATCATGAATGGGGACACCTGGGTGGCTCAGTTGGTTAAGCGGCTGCCTTTGGCTCAGGTCATGATCCCAGCGTCCTGGGATCAAGTCCCACATCGGGCTCCTTGCTCGGCAGGGAGCCTGCTTCTCCCTCTGCCTCTGCCTGCCACTCTGTCTTCCTGTGCTCACTTGCTCCCTCTCCCTATCTGACAAATAAATTTTAAAAAATTTTTAATAAAAAAAAATAAAATCATGAATGAAAGAGGAGAGATCACAACCAACACCAAAGAAACACAAACAATTATAAGAACATATTATGAACAAGTATACACTGGCAAATTTGACAATCTAGAAGAAATGGATGCATTCCTAGAGACATATAAACTACCAAAACTAAACTAGGAAGAAATAGAAAACCTGAACAGACCCATAACCAGTAAGGAGATTGAAGCAGTCATCAAAAATCTCCCAACAAACAAGAGCCCAGGGCCAGACGTCTTCCCAGGGGAATTTTACCAAGTATTTAAAGAAGAATTAATACCTATTCTCCTGAAACTGTTCCAAAAAATAGAAATGGAAGGAAAACTTCCAAACTCTTTTTATGAGGCCAGCATTACCTTGATCCCCAAACCAAAGACTCCATCAGAAAAGAGAATTACAGATCAATATCCTTGGTGAATATGGATGCAAAAATTCTCACCAAAATACTAGCCAATAGGATCCAACAGTACATGAAAAGGATGATTCACCACGACCAAGTGGGATTTATTCCTGGGCTGCAAGGTTGGTTCAACATCTGCCAATTAATCAATGCGATACAGTACATTAATAAAAGAAAGAACAGGAAACATATGATACACTCAATAGATGCTGAAAAAGCATTTCTTCATCAAAACGCTTCAAAGTGTAGGGGTAAAGGGTACATACCTCAATATCATCAAAGCCATCTATGAAAAGCCCACAGTGAACATCATTCTCAATGGAGAAAAATTGAGAGCTTTTCTGCTAAGGTCAGGAACACAGCGGGGAAATCCATTATCACCACTGCTATTCAACATAGTATTAGAAGTCCTAGCCTCAGCAATCAGACAACAAAAAGGAATAAAAGGCATCCAAATCAGCAAAGAAAAAGTCAAACTCTCACTCTTTGCAGATGATATGATACTTTATGTGGAAAACCCAAAAGACTCCACTCCAAATCTTCTAGAACCTGTACAGGAATTCAGTAAAGTGTCAGGATATAAAATCAATGCAAGAAATCAGTTGCATTTCTACACACCAACAACAAGACAGAAGAAAGAGAAATTAAGGACTCAATCCCATTTATGATTGCACACAAAACCAAAAGATACCTAGGAATAAGCCTAACCAAAGAGAAAAAGAAGCTGTACTCAGAAAACTATAAAGTACTCATGAAAGAAATTGAGGAAGACACAAAGAAATGGAAAAATGTTCCATGCTCATGGATTGGAAGAACAAATATTGTGAAAATGTCTATGCTACCTAAAGCAATCTACATGTTTAATGCAATCCCTATCAAAATACCATCAATTTTTTTTCAAAGGAATGGGACAAATAATCCTAAAATGAATATGGAACCAGAAAAGACCTTGAATAGCCAGAGGAATGTTGAAAAAGAAAGCCAAAGTTGGTGGCATCAGGATTCCAGACTTCAAGTTCTATTACAAAGCTGTAATCATCAAGACAGTATGGTACTGACACAAGAACAGACATATAGATAATGGAACAGAATAGAGATCCCAGAAATAGACCCTCAACTCTCTGGTCAACTAATTTTTGACAAAGCAGGAAAGAATGTCCAATGGAAAAAAAGAAAGTCTCAACAAATGGTGTTGGGAAAATTGGATAGCTACATGCAAAAAAATGAAACTGGACCATTTTCTTACACCACACACGAAAATAGACTCAAAATGGATGAAAAACCTCAATGTGAGAAATGAATCCGTTAAAATCCTTGAGGAGAACACAGGCAGCAACCTCTTTGACCTCAGCCACAGCAACTTCTTCCTAGGAACATCACCAAAGGCAAGGGAAGCAAGGGCAAAAATGAACTATTGGGATTTCATCAAGATCAAAAGCTTTTGCACAGCAAAGGAAACAGTCAACAAAACCAAAAGGCAACTGACAGAATGGGAGAAGATTTTGGCTAATGACATATCAGATAAAGGGCTAGTATCCAAAATCTATAAAGAACTTATCAAACTCAACACCCAAAGAACAAATAAACCAATCAAGAAATGGGCAGAGGACATGAGCAGACATTTCTGCAAAGAAGACATCCAGATGACCAACAGACACATGAAAAAGCGCTCCACATCAATCAGCATCAAGGAAATACAAGTCAAAACCACAGTGAGATACCTGTCACACCAGTGAGAATGGCTAAAATTAACAGGTCAAGAAACAACAGATGTTGGTGAGGATGCAGAGAAAGGGGAACCCTCTTACACTGTTGATGGGAAGGCAAGCTGGTGCAGCCACTCTGGAAAACAGTACAGAGGTTCCTCAAAATACTGAAAATAGAGCTACCCTACGACCCAGCAATTGCACTACTGGGTATTTACCCTAAAGATACAAATGTAGTGATCCGAAGAGGCATGTGTACCTGAATGTTTATAGCAGCAATGTCCACAGTAGCCAAACTATGGAAAGAACCTAGATGCCCATCAACAGATGAATGGATAATGGATAAAGAAGATGTGGTATACATATACGTATATGTATATACATGTGTGTGTGTATATATATAATGGAATACTATGCAGCCATCAAAAAATGAAATATTGCCATTTGCAACAACGTGGATAGAACTAGAGGGTATTATGCTAAGCAAAATAAATTCATCAGATAAAGACAATTATCATATGATCTCCCTGATATGAGGAATTTGAGAGGCAAAGTGGGCGGTTTGTGGGGGTAGGGAAGGAAAAAATGAAACAAGATGGGATTGGAAGGGAGATAAACCATAAGAGACTCTTAATCTCACAAAACAAATTGAGGGTTACAGGGGGGAGAGGGTTAGGGAGCGGGTGGTTGGGTTATGGACATTGGGGAGGGTATGTGCTATGGTGAGTGCTGGGAAGTGTGTAAGCTTGATGATTCACAGACCTATACCACTAGGGCTAATAATACACTATATGTTAATTTAAAAAAACCCACTGATGAATCACTGACCTCTACCACTGAAACTAATAATATATTATATGTTAATTAATTGAATTTAAATTTTAAAAATTTTAAATTTTAAAAAAGTTTTGTTTTTATTGTCTTATGTTTTGTTTTTACTTCTGGACACTTTTTACATCCACCTTTTTTCTCATCTCTCATTCCTCATCTGAATACATGAAGGCAAAGAACAATTTATAGTCAGGATTTAGCTTCCTAACCAGTAATAGTTGACAGCACATAAAGAGACTCTCTTGAGCAGTTGAAGACATGATTTCTGACTCAATGAAATTATGTTAGAGTGGAAGAGAGAAGAGTCATAGAGAAATGCATGGAATATGACAGTTGAAAGGAAATTTATACCAATGCTGCATCTTAAAAATTGAGAAATTGAGAAAGGAAAATATTTTCCTAGAGTTAACTCATTTTTAAAAATTCCTTCATCCTATTTTTATTAAAGTCTTTAGTGTAAAAGCTTGTGTTTGGGGTTAGAAATGGATGAGAGGCAACAACTCATATCAAGGTATTTGCAGTCCAGTAGAGGAAGAGATCAGTAATCAGGAAGTTGTAAAGCAATGTAATAACTACTACACTGTAGGGACACACAGCACAAAATAAGACTTAAGCATGGTCTCCATTATCAAGGACCAAACTGTGAGTGGATTTGACAACAATATCTCTTGCCAAGGTGAAGACAGTCCAGTCCTTTTTCCCTTTATTCCATCTCTTGAGCATGAAGAGATTTTTGCGCATCATACTGGATGGTTGGTTGGGAAACCAAATGGGACCATTTGAGAACTGTGAAGATAAATGGGAATGTAGGTTTTCTACTTGTCAACCTTTGCTGAAGGGATGTTTTCATACAGCCAAGCACTTCTTCCTTGCAGGTAGTCCTGATACTTCTAGACATGTAGCTTCACGGGATTATCTCAAGTGTTTCCACAGCTTTCTTCCTCCTGGACTCCTATCATTCACCATGGCAACGAGAATCCTTTCCCTGTAGGATTTATCAGCCTTTCCTGGTAGGAAAGTGAGTGTGCTTACCTGCCACTTAGTCTGTCTTGTCTTCTCAGCCATTACTGATTTGTAACATTGTCACCAAGGCGACTGTCCCCTATAAGCCCCACAAATACACCTCCATCCCACTTCAGAATGGAAAGCAATTTTATCTACTCTTCTACTTGGCTTTAAAAAGATCTTGAAAATCAGATATTTTATATCAAGTGACAGGCAACAACTAGAAATTTGAAACCTAGTAAAAAGTCCTTCTTTTGATGAAAAATCTCTTCCATATGTTTAGAAACCAAGTTCACATATTAATTGAATATACTGAACACACACAAAGCAAAACAATTTTTTAAGATCTCCCCTTTACAGCTCTGAGTTCAAAGGTTTTGGTTTCCAAATGTTTCTGACAAGATTCTGTTTTTTAGATATTTTATGTGCTCCTTGCTCAAACTGGCTCAACTTTTTAGGCCAACTGACACAGTTCTCTGGTTTGCTAAATGTTCTTTTATATTTTGAATATTTCCCACATCACCATGTCACAGGAAACTATGGAATCATTCAGGAGGGTGAATGACGTGTGGCTAAGATTTGGTATTAAGATGGAATCACTGGTTTAGTGGGCACACGCCTGCATAGAAAAAGAAACAAAAACAAAAAAAAAACCCAGATCTTTCATCTAGTCCTGCCACTGGCCAATGGTGTGGCCCTGAAAGATAGAAAATATTTGATTTTCAAGATTCTTTTAACTTTTCACTTCTCAGGGCCTTCTCTGTTGGCCTGCCTAAATAATGGGGAACAAAGGTCTTATCTCCCATTGTCTGGAAAAAAAGAAATCAAAGGAATTGAAACATTCAAGAAGAAAAGAAAAAAACTCCACAAAGGTCCCATGTGCCAACAATCCAAAAAGTTCCTCTGGCTCTCTGCACAGTCAGTAGGACAGACAAATGAATAAGTTATGGGTGAAAATGAAGATTTATCTTTATGAGAAGAAACATTTTGAAAATATACACCAAGGGGAAAATAGGGAGTAATTAAACATTGAGTGTATGGTCATGGTTATGAGTATTTTCAAATCAGCTTCCAGCCTTCTGAAATAGTTTCATGTCTGGCTCTTCCCCACCTCCAGCCATGTCTATCTCCCCATCTCCAGGCAAGCCAAATTACCCGGTATTGCCTGAACATGTGTCTTTGTACACCTGCTTCCTCTTGCATGTCTGAAAGGTCCAGCCCTATCTACCGCACCTGATACATTCCTCATAATCTTTCTTTTTTTTCTTTTTTTTTTTTTAAGATTTTATTTATTTATTTGACAGACAAGAGACCACAAGTAGGCAAGAGAAGCAGGCAGGGAGAAAGAGAAGGAAGCGGGCTCTCTGTGGAGCAGAGAGCCCGATGTGGGGCTCGATCCCAGGATCCTGGGATCATGACCTGAGCCAAAAGCAGAGGCTTTAACCCACTGAGCCACCCAGGCGCCCCCCTCATAATCTTTCTTGATTCTACATAAAATCGACTCCTCTGTGTCACCCACTTGATCACCATCATGAGTCAATAATAGCCTCCTCTCTCTGGGCCTCCATAATCCCTAGAAGTCTCATCATGCCTCCACTGTAGTCCAAATCCATTGTCATTATTTGTTGGCTTATCTGTCATCTCCAGTGGATTGTGAATTTCTTGGGGATGAGGATGGGTTTTTCATCTCTTTACCCCAGTGCCTCACACGATGCCTGGCACTTAATTTTCTAGCTACTGAAGTCAGACAGTGGTGTGATACAGGTGATCTGTACTGACAGCTTGAACTGGCTTGTGAGGCCCTATTGTTGAACTTTAGGAAATTTGTCAGCCAATATTGAAAATTACATTATATAAGCTTTCAGTTTGATATATTCAAAACAAAATTTATGAATACTCAAAATTCATCACCTTCTAATTATGTCACATCTTCCTGTTTTCTGTGCACCTGAGGTTGTATCCAGAGGAAGTATGGGGGAAACACTATATAATATTGGGTTGTTGCACATCTCCCAACATCACATTCAGCAAAATCACACTGGGGGCTTGAAATTGGCCATGGCAGGACTATTGACACAACACAAATTGGCGAATGCTACAAATCAAGGCTTGGTTTACTGTTTTGTTGATTATCTAGACTTAACAAAGTGATGGATAAAATGTTAATGCAAACTAAATTAAGAGTGCCTGCAATCATTACACTGTGAATAACACACATGCACACACCCTGAGCATTTGAAAACTATTATCCAATCCAGGAAAGCCTCTCATACCATTGACGAGCATGTGAAACTGTGACATATTCTCTGTTGTTTCACATTTATTTTACCCATTAAAGTGTCAACCAGTATTCATGTCAGAAACAATGCTTGTTTGTTTATTGCAATCATAGGTTGGCTACAGATACAAAAGTTTAACAAGCATCAGTGAAAGCACTTACAGAAAGAAATTCATTCCACGGAACTTACAATAAAAAGCATTATATATCTTATTATTTGTAAATTGTGTACTACACATTCTTTATATCACTAAAATCTATAATGAGCTCATGAATGTATATGAATGCATTTATTCCCTCACTCTGGCACCCCCAGAGAGCCTGTTGTTAAATGTCTACCAGCACATCACTGGATTCAGAGACTAGACTTCAGAAAGGACTGGAGTAGTCAGATGGCCACATTTTTTGAGAGGGTGGGGCTTGACCTAGGCCCTAGGGGTCAGAGAGGGAGGCTGGGTAGAGCAAAGCAGAGCAATAGTCCCATCAGGAGAACTGCAGAGCAAAAGCATAGATGTGGGAAAGCCCTGATCTGTTCAGGACACAGTGAGGAGTCTGGGCTGCTGAGACAGAGCTGCTGGTTGGGAGCTGCTGGACAGTCTGGGGAGGGCTGAATTCCGGAAGTCAATGCAAGGGAGGCAGAAAAGCCCGATTTGATTTAGCAGGCAATAGGGAGTCACCTCTGACTCTTTAGAAGGGGAGCGATGAGAAGGGAGCAGTGATTTAGTAGGATTAATAGGACTACAGTGTTCAGGATACATTGGAAGAGGGAGAGACTTGCCGGGTCCCTCCGGAAAGCAGAACAGAGACTATGAAGGAATTCAGGACTAGAGAGATGAGGTCATGCGGTGCTTTGCTTCTGTTCTCCATCCACTTTTCTCTTCCTCTCCCTCTGCCAAGCTCAGCCATGTTCCTCTCCCTTGAGGTTCTCCTCCAGCAGCCTTTTTCTCTGGGGTCTATGATTAATTCTCTCTTAAAAGTATCTGGTGATGGATCCAAGGGGCATTTCATAAGTTCTGGCTCATTATGTGAAGCCTAGTTTAAAAACTTCCTTCTGTCTAGATCAATTATGAAATAATAAAATCTGACCTGAACCTAAGGCTGCATCTTTTCTTTCTCTGAGAAAGGGATGTAGCCACGCTCAAAAAGTCCTAAGAATGAGAGAATTTGACTCTGCAGTTACAGGAGCTCAAGCAGTAAGTAGCTAAATCTGCATTATTAAATGTTCTTCAAAATCAAAGGCATAGATTTTTTTCTCTATTCATCCTCCCCATTTGTGTTTCTTACCCTCACATACATGCGCACATTCACACATAAGCACAGACTCCCAGTATTTAGCAATGCAAGTTGGCTGTCTATAGTGTTGCCATTCCTATTAGCCTGGACTACCGAGAAGGAGGAATGCTCAAAAATGGTGATAAAACAAAATTTTAAAAATTCACCATTTGCAATCTTTTCAAGGGTGCTAGTTGCTTTTTTTAAAGATTTTATTTATTTATTTTACAGACAGAGATCACAAGTAGGCAGAGAGGCAGCCAGAGAGAAAGGGAAGCAGGTTTCCCACCAAGCAGAGAGCCCAATGCAAGTCTCCATCCCAGGACCCTGGGATCATGACCTGAGCCGAAGGCAGAGGCTTAACCCACTAAGCCATCCAGGCGCCCTGTTAATTGCTTTTTAGGGCCACTACAGGGCACCTAAATCATGGTCTTTTTTAGGAATCATATACACTCTGCTTATTTAAAGGCTCAATCCCATCCATCATGCCATCTGAGGTGAAAACAATGTCTGGCTAATAATTCCCAGCATGGGCCCATATTGGGCCAAACACTGATGAAATTAATGGTCTTTGAGTCATGAGGTTGGAGTGGTGGTGATGGTGTCGTTGTGACATGCACAGCTCTTTGACTTGGTTTCCTATCTTAATGTTCACCTGTCCCTGTTTGCTCAGATCATAGTTGAGCAGGTGCAGAAAAGATGCTCTATCTAACTGTAGTTACAGCAATATCCATACTTTTTCCTCTTAAAAATATAATCTATTGCAAAAAATTATATGTCATGGGTTTTTTTCTTCTTTCCACACTTTCTTGTCTTTCTAGAAGTTTCTAGCATAGTCCCTTGAACACATTATTATACACACACACACACACACACACACACACACACACTAGTATTTCTATCCAGCCTTCAAAATGCCAACCCCATCATGTCTACCCAAATTCCTAGGACACTTTTAACTGCTGCTTTCCTATACCATTCCTCCTAATTCCCCGATGACAAACCGAATAGCCTTGGCTCCCTAATTTTTTCTGCCTACCAAAAACAAAAATAAAAAGTCATGAATACCAGAATTTCTAGGGGCTAAGCCAGCTCCTCCTCATGGGTGATTTTTATGCTGGGCGCTGTCTGATATCTGACACTTGGTCGCTTGTAAGTCTAAGGCATGCTGGTGCTTACACGTAGCAAATGAAATCTGCCGATCCACAGCAATCAGTCAGCCCTTTTTTACACTGAGCTAAGCACTTGGAAAAATCAGAGTATAAGCTCTGTTGTCTGCTTTCAGAGGGAGAGAACTAATGTGCAAAACCACTCAAGAATACTTCAGTGCCAAATTGGGTGGTACTGGCCACAGGAGGCAGCACAGTATTGTCAACAAATGCGAGATCCTGAGTCAGAAAGGTGAGCTCTTTCAACCCTTTCCCTTCTCTGGTCAACACACAGATGCCCCCCACCCCACCCCCGCACACACACACTTTCATTCACAATCCTAATCCAGTTCACTGCGGGGCCCATAAGATTTCTTGGATTGGTATTCAATTAAGTTCAACATTGGTGTGGAAATAAAGATATTAGAATTATATTTCCTAAGTAACAAAACACAAGCTATTCTAGGCATCCGTATTCACAACTCCGTCCACTAAGGTTGTACCACTGCCCTGACTAGATGAACAAATTGAACAACACAGGACCCTGACCACCAACAAGGGCCTAAAACTGAAGCACGGGAATTTGATTGGGTTGTCTTGCTTTGGGTTGAGTCGTTGATTTGTTTGTCTTAACTTACTCTCCCAGGGTCCACTGCTTCTTTGAGTTTGTGACACAAATGGTTTGTGAAAATACCCATCTCTCTGTAGGTCTTTAATATCAAAGATTCTTATCAATAAACTTTTAGAGTCTAAGGAGTACATGAGGTTAGAAACTTAATTTCTTTGTTCCCTCTGCCTCTAGACTCATACTATCTTTTTATTTTTTTAAGAAGAGCCTACAGTGTCTCTCAGTTCTCTTTTTTGAAGTAACTTTTCATTTTAATTCCAGTTAGGGTCCAGTTTAGTTAGCATACAGAGTTATATTAGTTTCAGGTGTACAACACAGTGATTAAACACTTCTATGTGTTACTCAGTGCTCATGATGAAAAACGTACCATTTAATCCCCATCACCTATTTCACCCATCCCCCCACTTCTTCCCCTCTGGTAACGTCAGTTTGCTCTCTCAATTCTCTTACAGTCTGTCATTGCTTGGTGTTGAGAAGTAGTCCTTTGTGACTCACTTTGCTTACTGTGGATCAAACTCATTTTCTTTGAAGCTATTTTTAAAAGGAGACTTTTTTCATTCATTTGCATCCATTCGACAAATATTTACTGAATACCGACTCTATGCCAGCACTGTTTTACACATATCTCCAGGCACCCTGCTGTAAGTAATTCAACAAAATAGATGAAGTCCCTCCCAGTGCCTAGGAACAGGAGACAAGTTGAAGAGGAGATACAACTCCTAGTTTCCCCTATGTAAGCATACAACTTACAGAGAAAGATCACACAACTCCTTCATTGTGTGTACACGTACATCACACAAGCCCTATTAACTAGTAAATAAACAACTACAAGAAAATAACATTAAAAGATTCCATGTACTGAGTCCTTACTTTTTGCCAGGCAATATGCCAGGTGCTCTATGACCATTAATCCTAACAACAAAGCTATATGGCAGGTAATATTATTATTTCACCTTACAGATGAGATCACAGAGGTCACAGAGATAGATGTATGTCCTTATAAACTCACTGTATTTTTTTCTGTTCTGCTACCTTTGTGCTTTGATCTTGTATTTTTCAGCCATCGTTGTGGTAGGCCTGATATGGCAGTCTCAGGGTTTTGAAAGATATTTTTCTTATCTAATATTTAAGAAGTCATAGATACTCAAGTACACCTTTGATCATCACACCATGGTAGAGGCCACTGACTGTGCCAGAGGGGTCCGCATGGTCCCTCCATGCTAAAAATACTTCTCATCCATTGGGAGGGGTACACAAGGAGAGCATGCAGATGCATCTGCATCTGCTTTAAGCAGGTTTAATGCTTAAAGGGACAGCTTTAAGCATTGGTCCTATCCATGGCCAGACCAAGTTTAGGTATTAGGGATCGTTCATCACTTCAAAAGTTCTACTGTCTATAACAAAATATGGGAGAGAAAAATTGTGGGTAGAAAGTCCAGGAGTTTTCATCCTAGCTATACCAGGAATGGTAAGATGCTATCCCTCCTCCTCAGATCACAACTCTGCCTATTGCCATATGTGATTTTCATAAAAGGATCTGTAGGAGAAAAGAAAGAAAGAATATGTAGCATACCAGGAGCACACCCTGCTAAAGACATCTAGTCCTCAGTTAGACACTCAGAGAGAACAAGTAAATCATTGGGTCAGGCTGATGTGAAGGCAAAGGTGACATGCTATTCCAACACAGTTACCACCTCCACACTTTATAAACAGCACAGGAAAGGGGCACCTGGGTGGCTCAGAGGGTTAAGCCTCTGCCTTTGGCTCAGGTCATGATCCCAGAGTCCTGGGATCAAGCTCTACATCGGGCCCTCTGCTCAGCAAGGAGCCTGCTTCCCCCCCCAACCCCCTCCTGCCTCTCTACTTGTGATCTCTCTGTCAAATAAATAAATAAGATATTTTAAAAAATAAAATAAACAGCACAGGAACATGCACACAGTAAACCATGGCCCCAGAATGATCACCCCTCATGCTCTATACTACTTCATTGAAGGGTGCCCATCCTGCATGGCATGACACCTATCCTACCTTCTAATAGTCTCCTTTTAAGTATTTATCACATACCAAGCATTTTGCATACAACATTCCTAAAAGTGGAAGGAATTCTGGACTGGAGAGATAAGGTCGTGAGGTGCTTTGCCTCTGTTCTCCAACCACTTATCTCTTCCTTTCTCTCTGCCAAGCTCAGCCATGTCCCCCTCCTTCGAGTTTCCCCTCCACCAGTTCTACAAGTCAAGTGTGAAGGTTCCCATGACCAGAGAATAGATTGGATCTCAGAGAGACTCAGGTTCCCATAGTTGGTCTGATGGGCTGCAGAGCCTTTGTTCTTTTGGTGATGCCATGTTGCCTCTGGTGATGTCTCCTGCACTTAGACCTAGGGAACAAACATATTAAAATTCAGCAAAAATTTGCTATCAGCAGCCAAACCAGTAAAAGGACATGACCTCACGCTGAAAACATCAAAAGGTGGAATCCAAGGATACAAACAGGGAATTCTTGGCATGCCCTCACCCCTGAAACAGAACTACTGAGTCGACAAAATACTGAAAATCTTTTCTTTTTTAAGATTTACTTATTTATTTGAGAGAGAGAGAGCACGAGCATGAGGGCCAGAAGGCGAGAGAACCTCAAGCAGACTTTGCATTGAGCACACGTGGAGGCCCATCCTGGGCTTCATCTCACCATCCTGAGATCATGACCTGAGCAGAAACCACGAGCCGGACACTTAACAGACTGCACCACTCAGGTGCCCCACAAAGTACTGAAAATCTTATTAGAACTCTTGAATTAAGGAGAGGTGGATGAAGTAGGTATCTTTATCTCTCTCCACCTCCTGCGGGGTGGGAGTAAATGGGGCATGAAAGAGAGGGGGATGAAACAGTAATAAACATATGTTGGTCCTCTCTGTTGAAAACTTAGCTCTTGGGACCTGCTCTGAATTGGGGGGATAGTCACCAGGACAGGAGAACACATGCCCACCTGGGCATTGCTTTATGATATAGGATATTAAACACAATGGGCAGAGCCCCGGGTGACTTTACCTTTAAGATCTCAGTCCCTTAGAGAAGTGGACGGAATGCAATTCTTAACCTCTCAGCCTTAGATAAACAGCAAAGAAGACAAACAGCGCTCACATACAGAAGGAAAGGGAGCTGAGCGAGGATCACTTACAGATATCAGAGCAATTCGAATCAGAACAGGTACAGAGCAAACCACTCACGTCCAGCATTGTGTGCAAATTACAACAAGGAAGCAAAATTGGTTGAAGATACCTCAACAGGGTAGAAAGCTAATTCAAGGAACAGAATCAAAGTGCTTATGCTTCGTATTCTAGAGAAATTCAATAAGAACTTGAACTAAATATTTTTAAAATAACCTAAGTACCAGATAATAAAATAAAAGGATGTCAGATCTGAGAGACAACTTTGAGATAAAAACAATACTATCCAAGAGCAAAAAAATAAATAAATAAGAAACAGTGAGAAAAAGGACAGTTTCAGTTGAAAGTCGGAGGATTGGAAAGATCACAACTAACACCAAGGAAATAGAAACAATCACCAGAAGTTATTATCAACAGTTAGATGTCAATAAGTTAAGCAACCTAGATGAAATGGATGCATTCCTGGAAAACTATAAACTCCCAAATTGAACCAGGAAGAAATTGACAACTTGAATGGACCGATATCTAGTAACAAGATTGAAGCAGCGATCAAAAACCTCCCAAAAAACAATAGCCCAGGGCCTGACAGATTCCCTGGGGAATTCTACCAAACTTTCAAAGAAGAAATAACACCTATTCTCCTGAAGCTGTTTCAAAAAATTGAAACAGAAGGAAAACTTCCAGACTCTTTTTATGAAGCCAGCATTACCCTGATCCCCAAACCAGGCAAAGACCCCACCAAAAAGGAGAATTTCAGACCAATATCACTGATGAATATGGAGGCTAAGGTTCTCAACAAGATCCTGGCAAACAGGATCCAACAGCACATTAAAAAGATTATCCACCATGACCAGGTGGGATTCATCCCTGGGTTACAAGGATGGTTCAGCATTCACAAATCAATCAATGTCATAGAACAAATCAATAAGAGAAGAGAGAAGAACCATATGGTCCTCTCAATTGGTGCAGAAAAAGCATTTGACAAAATCCAGCATCCGTTCCTGATTAAAATGCTTCCAAGCATAGGGATAGAGGGAACATTCCTGAACTTCATAAAATCTATCTATGAAAGACCCACAGCAAATATCATCCTCAATGGGAAAAAGCTCACAGCCTTCCTGTTGAGATCAGGAACACAACAAGGATGCCCACCCTCACCACTCTTGTTCAACATAGTATTAGAAGTCCTAGCAACAGCAATCAGACAACAAAGAGAAATAAAAGGTATCCAAATTGGCAATGAAGAAGTCAAATTCTCTCTCTTCACAGATGACATGATACTTTATATGGAAAACCCAAAAGACTCCAGCCCCAAACTACTAGAACTCATACAGCAATTCAGTAAGGTGGCAGGATACAAAGTCAATGTACAGAAATCAGTGGCTTTCTTATACACTAACAATGAAAATACAGAAAGGGAAATTAGAGAATTGATTCCATTTACTATAGCA
>PISX010021943.1:0-32679 GCA_004024625.1 Mellivora capensis
AGACGGTGTTGACGCCTGCCAGCCTGAGCTTGAGAGCAAAGTAGTACAAGAAGCCAGACAACCTGAGTGCTTGTCCCAATTCTGCAACTTACTATCTGGTGGAGCTGGGGTGACTTACCAGTCTCTCTGAACCTCAATTCCCTCATCAGTGAAGGGAGAATGATATTGTCTGCCTTTCTGGGCTGCTTGGGGATCACAGTGACCAGGGACTGTGAGTGCCCAACATCTAGCGGAAACCATGGAAGACATCAAGCTGCAAAGCCCTGAGTGTGTACTAGCTGTGCTTATAAGTCCTAGTGTCCACAGAAGGCAGCTGTAGTGGGTCCTGATTTCTGTGATTTTTTTTCCTATGGACCAGGATTCCCCTCCTTCTTCAGGCTGTAGCACTCCCTTTTCTTTGGAGAATTGTTTACAATTTTTCTTCTCTTGTTGTTTAGAGGGGGCTGGCAATCATGGTACCCTACATCCCCTTGTCGCAGGGATGGGTATGTGGCCCAGGCCAGAGCAAGTCAAGTTCTCCCTGGGCCTTGCTCAGGAAGTAGGGGTGAGAAGAACTGAAAAAAGAAGAGAGAGAGAAAGAGAAGAGGAAGAGAAACTGATGGTGGCAATGAGAACCCAAGAGGCTTTGTTTAAGCACCTGGATCCAGCCGTATCTGAAGATAGAATCATCCACTCTTGACTCTCCAAGTTATATAACTCATATAACAACCTCAGGGAATTTGAGCTGTGTCTGTACTTTACAAACCTAAGTGTTCTTCCCTATACCTCTAACCTCCTCAACCTCCCAGAATCCCCAGAACCTTCCCAAGAAAGCAAAATTTATGACAGGGCTAACTTCCAAGTTTGAGGACAAAAGACTCTTGTCTTGCTGGACCCAAACCTGGTTCATTTGCCCCCTCTTTCCAGGGAACAGAATGATACTGACCCAGCTCCCCAGTGTCAGGGAACCGAGGTTGAGATCTACGGTTACTCCCGTTTCCCACGTCCCCAGGGAGCACCTTGGCAGGGAAATTTTGTTATAAATTCTAAAATGCCGTGGCTACTTTTGCTGATTTTATTGGGAAAAGAAAACCAATTTGAACAATGTAGGAAGGCCCAAGGAAAGAAATAAAAACCACCTGATAACCACCTCCGCCTCCAGAGATAACCCTGGGACACCTGTAGACTTCTCTCCAGGTCCAGCCAGCTATTAACGTTCTGTTCCCTGCCAGGGGATCTTTACTTGGTGGTCTGGAACTTTATCCAGGTACCAGCATTTTTTAAAAAAAGATTTTATTTATTTATTTGTCAGAGAGAGAGGGAGAGAGAGAGAGCGAGCACAGGCAGACAGAGGCAGAGGGAGAAGCAGGCTCCCTGCCGAGCAAGGAGCCCGATGTGGGACTCGATCCCAGGACGCTGGGACCATGACCCGAGCCGAAGGCAGCCGCCCAACCAACTGAGCCACCCAGGCATCCCCAGGTACCAGCATATTGTGGAATCTTCTGGATACTTAACACAGTTCCCCATTTTGTTAGAGGAGAACTTGTTAGTGGTATCTTATGGATGTATTTATTCAATCCCCAATGACGCATATTTAGGTTGTCATAGGAGGCGTAGGAGGAGATGGAGGAGGTGGCATTGTAGGTGGCGGCTCTGTTAGACTTGCCTGGCTGGCCCACCTGCCTTGTGAGCCCCAGAGGCATGGCTGGGACACTCTGTTTCTGGGACAATGGGTCCCACTGGTGCCTCCCATACTGGCTTCTGGGAAAGCATGTGCTAAGAAGTGCCCAGGCTGAGTGCCCAGGCAGGCTTGGCCCCTGGCTACCAGAGGCTGGCAGCATAGACTGGCCCTGGGTCCTCTGAATCCCGGCACCCTGGGGACACTGTGTCTGTTCCCATGCAGGAGGTGCTTTAGTCCACCCAGGGAGGGTGCTCATGCTGGAGACTCACAGGTTCTCACCTCTTCCATGGTTGCCCTGCACAAGGGGGGGGAACTGAGGCACAGGGAGGAAAGTAACTTGGCAAAGAGAGCTGTGGGATTATGATGCATCTTGGTGTATTTTTCTTCACGTTGTTTGTGTTTGAGGTTCATTGAGCTTCTTGGATCTGTGGGCTTAAAGTTTCCATCAAATTTAGAAACTTTTTAGGCATTATTTTTCCAAATTGTTTTTTCTGGCTCCCTATCCTCCTTCAGGAGGTAAGTGACACTTACATCTGAACACTTTAACATTTCCCATGGTTTATTGTTGCTGCTCATTTCTTTGTTGGTTATTTCCCCCTCTGTGTTCATCTTGGCTAATTTCTATTTCTCTGTCTTCCAGTTCACTCAGCCTTCCTTCTGCAATGTCTAACCCACCATTAATCCCATCCAGTGTTTCATTCATCTGAAATGTTAGTTTCCATCTCCAGAGATCCACACTGGTTCTTTTTAAATATATATATATTTTTGTTTCTGTTTAGTACATTCAATCTTTCCTCTGGCTTTAGAAAACATAAGGATTTAATTTGGGAATAATCTTAGCTTTGCAGAAAATGTGCAAAGGTGGCACAGAATTCACGTATACTCCTCAACCAGTTTCTACTAAAGCTTCCCTCTGACATTACTGTGGCATGGGAATACAGTATTCACACTTGCTTTCATGCTCTTTACCTTTGTTGTTTGTCTACCTGTTTGATGGATTGGTTTTTATCCTCATTTGGGGTTGTAGTTTCCTGCTGATAATTTTGGGTTGCATGGATGACAAGACAAGTTTTACTTTGTTGGGTGCTTGTAATGTTTGTATTTCAAAAAAGCACTTTTGACCTTTGTTCTTGGGTGCAGTTAAGTTCCCTGGAGAAACTCTGATCCTTTCTCGGTCTTGCTTTTAATATTTATTGGGTGAGGCCAGAGCAGCATTGTCTCTGGGGTTTGTTTTACCCAACTTCAAGGCAAAATTCATTCTTAGTATTCTAGCTGATACCCCATGAAATTACGAGCTGCTGGTGCCAGGCATAATTCCTAGCCCTGTGTGCACAGGGCACTCTTCCCTCACATCTCTTTGGGTGGTTCTTTTCCTACCCTCAGGTAGTTTTTTCATATGGGTTATTAAAAGCATGCAGCCCTGCCCTGTTAAATGAACCTTAGCCAGCATGCCTCCTATGCCTGAAGATTGGGCTGCCCAGAAATGGGAGTGGCCTGCTATCCACCTCTATTCCCACCTTAGCCCAACAGATGTGGTCAGCGGCCATGGACAGATGTGTAAGTTGTGCACTGCACAATGCTAGGGGGTGCTATTCATTGAGAATGGAGCCAACCTTAAAGAAGCAAAGCTAAGAAGCAGAGAAAAAACAAAACCAAAAACAGTTCTTGACCTGATAATTTGAGCTTCTGGATTAAGCTGTGCCTGGGACCATGAGTCCCTGTGTTGTTTAATTCAGTTTGAGTTGGGAGTTCTGTGCCTTTAATAATAAATATCCTCCATGACACACTTATTAGTTGGAGGTTTGGGGGGAAAGAGAGTTAGAGAGGAAGCCTAGGTCTCCAGCCTGGAGAACAGGGAACTGTAGGGCCACCAGTTGGTGAGGAACATCTGAGGAGAAACGGATTAGCTTGGGGGACTGGGTGATGGGTAGGATTTACAAAAGGCTCCTCATCCCAGATTGCCCCCCTCATCTTTAAGTTTGTGACCTTGTTGGGGTGCCTGGCTGGCTCAGTCAGAAGAGCATGAGACTCTTGATCTTGGGTTGTGAGTTTGAGCCCCACTTTGGATGTGGAGATTACTTAAATAAATAAAACTTTAAAAAATATTTAAAAAGTGGGTGCCTGGGTGGCTCAGTCAGTTAAGTGTCTGCCTTGGGCTCAGGTCATGATCTCAGGGTTCTGGGATTAAGCCCCACATCGGGCTCCCTGTTCAGCGGGGAGTCTGTTTCTCCCTCTCTCTCTCTGCCCCTCCCCCCACTTGTGCATTCTCTCTCTTTCCCAAATATATAAATAAAAAAATAAAAATAAATAAGTCTCTGACCCTGTTAAATGGGACTGTGGCTATGAAAAGACTTTGCAAGGTGTGAAGCCATATGTAAGAGTCCATCATGTATGTGTGTGTACATGTGTGTATGTGTGTGTGTGTTGATTAGAAGATGTGATAGATGCCATTTTTGTTCAAACTCTACTGCATTCCCTTCCCATAAGAGAATGGGACATCCCCACAGAGGCCTTGTGTCATGACAGTGGCTCCCACAGAAAGGGCCCGTGTCTCTGCCCGTGCTGCTGGGCTTGGCTATCTGCTTACTTTGGCCAATGGAATGCAAGAGGATATCCTTTTGAATAGAAGCACTGAAGTACCATTGAGACTTGCCAGGAAAGATGGCACATCCCACACCTGGACTGAGCCTTCAGCCTGGACCCTGGCATGAAGCATGTGGGACAGACTGGTGGCTACCACATCAAGTGCCCAAGCCACAAACCTTCACTGTCGTAGGCCTTTGGGATGTGGCGGTAGCTTGCTGACATGGCCTTGCTGCTGGAGAACGCAGCGTTCATGGGTTGTGTCGCCATTGGGTTAAATATTTGGATTTGAGCACACAGACCTACCCACATGTACACTATCTAGTCTGGGGCAGAGAGAAAGAGAAGACAAGACACCAATGTCTTGGGCTTAAAAGAAAATGAGCTTTATGGAGATACAACTTACATACAATGAAATCCATCAATTTAAGTATATAATTCGGCAGAGTCGACAAATATGCTTAGCTGGGTAGCCACAACCTCTACCAGGCTATTGAATGTTATGAAATCTAGACATTTCCTTGTGCCTCTTTGCAATCAGTCAATCAGCTTTTCTCCATCTGCAGGTAACAACTGGTCTGCTGTCTGCTGCTGAAGTCCAGGGCTGCCCGTTGTGGGGTTCCACGCTAATGGAACCATATGCCGCATGTACCCTTCTGTGTCTGTCTCCTTCCGCTCAGCATAATGCCTGTGAGTTTGCATGAGGCTGATTGTATCTACAGTCTATTCCTTTTTTTTTTTAAGAGAGAGAGAGAGCATGCACATGAGAGGGGAAGGGGCAGAGGGACAGAGAGAGAATCTTAAGCAGGCTTCATGCTCAGCATGGAGACCGACGTGGGGCTGGAGCCCATGACCCTGAGATTGTGACCTGAGCCAAAATCAAGAGTCACATGCTTGACAGCCTGAAACCCCTCCCCCACCGGGCACCCCCAGTTCGCTCCTTTTTATGGCGAACATACCCTAGAGTGCTTATCCATTCCCATGTTGATGCCCGGCAGGCTAATTCCGGTTTCTGCTGTGAGCACTTGGGCCAAGCCTTCTTGTAAGCAGATGTAACCCCTCCTCTTGGGGAAAGACCTCACTGGGGAACAGCTGGGTTGTAGAGTAAAAGTGTATTTGAACTTACAAGAAACTGCCAGGGGATTCCATAGTAGCTGTGCGATTCCACACGGCCCCCTGCGATGCCTGAGAATCCTGGATGTTCTTTACCCTCCCCAGCACCTGGTGATGCCCATCTCTAATGGGAACCAGTTGTGGCGGGCGTGAAGTGGAGTCTCCTGGGCTTTTTACCTGAATTCCTGTGATCACTGATGATGGCGAGCAGCGCTCCCCGTGCTTACTGGCAGCTGTTTGGGCCTCTCCTTTTGTGGGCCGTGAGTTCACATCCTGTGCCCAGCTTTTTATTGGGTTGTTTGTCTTATGATTCGGTTGTAAGAGTCCTTGATACGTTCTGCCCAGGAGTCTTTGGCCGGAGGTGTGCCTTGGGGATATTCTCTCTCTGTTTGTGATTTGCTTTTTCAGTTTTTTTAAAATCATGTTTTTCTTTTCTTTTTTATTTTATTGATTTATTTATTTCACAGAGAAGGGGAGAGAGAGAGAGAGTGAGCGCAAGCATGAGGGGGGCAAGGGGCAGAGGGAGAGGGACAAGCGGACTCCCCGCTGAGCAGGGAGCCTGACATGGGGCTCGAGCCCAGGATTCCAGGATCACGACCTGAGCTGAAGGCAGACGCTTAACCGACTGAGCCATCCAGGTACTGTTACCACGTTTTCCTAAGTGCAGAATATTTTAATTTTGATGAAGTCAGTGTATCGACTTTTTTCTTTTATGGTTAGTGGCATTTTTTGTGTCCTTGTGATGACTTCATTGGCCCACGGGTCATCTTGTGGTTGTTTTTACTGACTGCTTCTTCGGACTATGGGTCTCCTTCTCCTGACTTCTTTTTTTTTCCTCGCGTCTCCCGATTTTTTACTGTGTATCGTAAGTTCTGAGTGCTATGTCGTGGGGTTGCTCTGTTCTCTTTTATTCTTCTGGAGGGTGTTCACGGGTGTCCCAGTGGAGAGCGCCACTCTTCCTGGGTGGCCCCAAACCTGTGTGTACCTGATCTCATACTTTGTTGGCAGGTTTTGTTTAGCCCTCGGTGTCCTCAAGCTCCCCTGACCTGGGGACACACTCCTCCTCCCCCATCCCTCATAGGTCCCAGCACGGTGTGACTGAAGTGCGTTATGGAGAGTCTAAAGTGAGTCCTGCCTTGGGATGTCGTCTCCAGGTGGATGGAGAGGGGACAAGGAGGCCAGGCACCCTGGTGGACCCTGTGTCCCAGTGTGGACCGACCTCTGGAATCCCATTCTACTCCCAACTCCGGAACTCCTGACTGGTGCCCTGCCCCAGCTTCTGTGCCCTAAACTCTGACCTCTGCCCCCTTGGCTCAGTGGGACCCACATGCTTTGTGAGGGGCCCTGCCTGCCAAGGTGTGGTGGGGATTGTCTCATGGGACCTTGTGCTTTTCCCGTCCCGAGCATCCTTTCTCCCGGCTCACGGTCCCGTGCAGCTCGCTCCCCAGGGCCTGTCGGGAACTGTCTCAAACCTGCTGTCGGGGTGCGTTGGCGAGGTCAGGCCGGCCCCGGTACGCCGACAGAGCTGGAAGCAGGAGTTGCCTGGGACTTTTAAATGGAGCTACGGGACCCTATCTAGAGCCACAAGCCAAAGATGGACACCCCAAACAGGCAAGCTGCCCACTCCGCAGGTGCGAGAGTGAGGGTGGGCCTGTGGGCCAGGCGCTTCTCGCTCTCTCTCTCACACGTGCGTGCGCACACACACATGCGTGCAGAAGGGCTATAATGAAGGAGGGCCTGAGTGGCGCCTGGCTCTAGTCCCTCCCTCTGTCCCACCCAGGGCCCATTTCTTTCATGGTTTTTAAGGAAACTTCTGTATTTCCTACTGACTCCCCAGAGAGATGCCACGGGCCCAGCACCTAGCAGAGCCTCCCCAGCTGCTCTCGGGGCCCGTGCTGGAAGCACCTGGTCGGGGCAGGCTCGTCTCAGCCCTTCAGAGCTCTGAGGGCAGGACTCCCTGCCCCCGTGGCCCACCCTCCCCTCAGCAGGGCACCTGCAGACAGACCTTTCTGGCCAGGACCTGGGCCGTCAGCCCTCCGCAGAAGGAACACTGAAACCCAGAGAGAGACCGGTCCGAAGCCAAAAGGAGTTGGCACAGAGGGCTCTGCTCAGAACTGCTCACATGTCTGTCGCCCCTTGTGGCCATTACTACGTGGATACGCTTTACCCAGGGGCACGAGTATATCACGTTTTTCATTCATTCGTGTGTGGGCGAATCTGGCTGTGTAGTCCCGGGCCGTCCTTGCTTCCCCCTGAAAGGGATTCTGCTTTGTGCACTGGGCTTCCTCCCCACCCTTCCACCCCCTGGGGAGGATTTCTGTCTGTCTGAAGGCAGATGCAGGTGGAAGTGTGCTTGGAAGAGGGAAATGGGCCATTTCTGGCCATTGAGACAAAGCAGAAGTCTTCTGGGAACTTCCGGGGTTTTTAAAACTTTCTTGATGAAAAAGAAGGGAAGGAATGACAAACAGAGTAGGTGCCATCTCACCCCTTTCTTCCTACCTCGACGGTGGGGGTGATGCCCGGAGCTGTGGCAGCCATAGTGCAGCCACGAGGCAACACGCAGGAACAGCAAGCTGTGAACACTGTAGAGATGCAAGCCTCGGAGCCAGCATCTTAGTCCCAGACCTCTTGTGTGAGAACAAAATAAACCTCTACTTGCCTAAGTTGAGGTTAGTTGTGTTCCCTGTTATCTGTCATTGAAGGCATTGCTGGGTGAGACAAGGACTGTGTGTGTACACGCGTAATGCTAAAACTGGACTGCACGAGGCAAGGTTCCAACAAGTTCATACAGTTTTCCACCAATATTTGCTGAACATTTACTCTGTGAGCAGTACTAGGTAAGTGGTGGTTATAGGATGGACACCTGTCCTCACTGAGGCTGGTGGGTTAAGACCCTGTCGTGGGCTGAAGTGGGTCCCCCCAAATTCACACACTGGAACCCCAGCATCTCAGAGTATTACTTATTTGGAGAGAGGCTCTTCACAGAGGTAATCGGGGTTGTGAAAGTGGACCCTGAGCCAGTGGGACTGGGTCCTTACAAGAAGTGGAGGTCAGGACACAGACACGCACAGAGGGACAACCCTGTGGGGACACAAGGAGAGGAGGGCCATCCACACACAGGGAGAGAGGTCTTGGGAGGACCTGCCCTGCGGGCCCCTGCCTGCATCTCAGGCTTCCACCTCCAGGACGGGGAGCTGGTGAATACCTGCTGTGTGAGCCCCCCGTCTGCGGGACTTTGTTAAGCCTGCCCAAGTTGCCCCTTAGAGACCTGGAGGATGGATGGACAGTAACAGGAAGGGGGAGGGCTGCATTCCAGTCAGAGGGAACAGCATGTGCAAGGCTGGGGCAAGCCAGAGTCCAGGATCTTGGAGGAGCACGGGCAGGGCAGCCAGCTGGAGGTTAGAGGCAGGCCAGACCCTACAGGTCTGGTCGTTGTGCCCAGGCAGTGTGTGTGTGCATGTGCGTGCATGTGCATGTGAGTAGCCACAGGGAGGGAATGAAGCAAGAGTAGGGTGTGCTCTGATATTCTGGACACTTCTCTTGATACATGGGGGTCCAGGGCTAAGCCTGGGGCAGAGGGAACTGGAGAGAGAGCAGAGAGGGGTCACAAGGAAGCGTGGCTGGGCCCCCTGGTTTTGTGGGACAGGGACAGGGTCCCTGCTGCGGGGACCCACGGGCGGGACGACGTGCAGCCTGCAGCCTGTGTGCCTTTGTGTCTGCCCACAGGCAAGGTCTTCTGCTTGGGGCTGAGGGTGAGCCTCCGGGAGGCTGAGCCCCCGCTGGGGAAGGGGGTGATTAGCTGGGGCCCCTTTGAAGAAGCCGCCGCCGGGCTCCGGGCTAAGCCGCCAGGCAAGAATAGGGAAACCACCTAACAACCAGCCCCCATCTTACGCATTGCATTTGAATTTAATAAGGGGGAATATTTCTCTCCTGGAGGTGGGATGAAACGTCGCCAGCCGAAGAATTTTAATCACTCACGTAAATGGTACACAGTCTGCATTTTTTCTTGGGCCCCTTGTATTTATCGATTTAATTTCCTCTGGAGGATGAGGCGGCATGTCTGTGCACAGACCCCGTTGACCAGCCCTCAGGTCTCGGCGGCCCGAGGTATCCACCTGTTACCTGGAGAGGATGGGACCCAGGTGGCTTCTGCTGACCAGTCTCTCCCTGGCCGTGCTGCTGTCCCCTGGGCCTCGGGACCACTATTATCCTTCCCGGAGGCTGAGCACCTTGCCAGGCTCACACAGTTGGCCCCACTCCAAGGCCCTCACTGCCTTGACGCTCTGGGGCATTCTTCAGGGCAGCCCGTGGTCTTCTGTGGACAAGTGCAGATGGGCCAGCCGTGTGGGGGCCGTGGTAGCCCGCAGACCATGTATCCTGGGGAGTTTTCCTGGTTTTGGAGTTGGTTCCTGGAAACTGTCCAAGTCCCCTTTCAGGGGCCAGGGCCCTCAGTCAAGCCTGAACCCACAAGGGCTCCCGCTCCTGTTCTCTCCTTCTGGGTGTTCTTACTGTCCTTGCCCCAGACCTCCTCCCATGTCGGGGGTATGCGCTTGAACGGTGACAGTCACGTCAATCCTGCAGACCTGTGAACGTGAACTTCTTTGGAAAAAGGGTCTTTGCAGTTGTGATTGAGTGAGGAATCCTGAGATGAGACCATCCTGGATTATACAAGGGGGACCTAACCCAGTGAGTGACAGGTGACAGATGTCCATGTGAGAGAGAGGCAGAGGAGGAGAGGAGGGCCTGTGTGACCCCAGAGACAGGAGCGACGTGGCCACCGGCTCAGGGACACCTGGAGCCCCAGGACCGGAAGAAGCAGGAAAGACCCTCCCCCAGGGCCTCCACGGAGAGCACCACCCGCCCACGCCTTGACCTTAGACAAAATATATCCCCCTACCTCTGGTGGAGGGGCCTGTCTACAATGGGGCAGCCCCATGCCAGGCCCTTCAACATGATGTCATGGAAGTGTGCATTTCTCCCCATGACCCCTCTAGATGGGACTTTATGTTCTCATTTTATAGACACGGCAATGCTGTTGGGTGGGGGGGATATGAGGTCGAGATCCTGGTCACGGTATGTGTCCCCTTTGGGGTGACTCTTTTGAAAAGCATGGAGAAGCTTGACACAAAACTGCCCAGTGCCTCCCAGAGACCTACGGGGACGAGCTTGGCAAAGGACTTTGCAAACAGCGAGTACCCCAAGTCCCACTGGCAGCCCATACCAAGATGGGGCATGGCAGGAAAAGGCTGCCAGGGAGGAAAGAAGCCCGGCTGTTGGGCAGGCTGCATGGGCTGGTCAGGGCTCAAATTGGCCCTGTCGGCCCCACTGTCTGCTGTCTGGGGCCTTGGCCAACCAGGGGTGGTGGCCCCCGGCGCCCCCTGGCAAGTGCCCATAAGCACCATGCATCCCGGCCCGGGGGAAGCAACATCCACCATTCCATTTATAGAGCCTGCTTCTCCCTTCCCACTGCTCAGGAGCCAGGCCCTGGGGAGTCCTGCCTGCCCAGCACCACCCAGCACAGCGCTCCTGGTGCACCCCCACAAGCCCCCGCTGTCCTGGGCCTGGCTGGGGAAGGTGGGTCAGCAAGTCTGCAGAGAGGGCCCAGGAAGCATGAGGGCTCCTCTCCAGGAACACAGGAGCCCAGGCCCATCTCTCTGGTGGTAGCCTCTCGCCAGCCTTGCAGCTGAACGTGAGCCTGTTTGATCTTCTTCCAGCTCGAGAAGGTGCAGACAGCAACCTCAGGCTTCCTGAGACCTACAGCCAAGGGAGAAGCTTGCTCAAGCGGCCCAGGCAGGCTCCAAAGCAGTGTGCCCCCCCAGATCCCAGTGGCCGCCAGGTCTGGGGAAGGTGAAGGAGCGGCGTGGCCAGGTCAACTCACTCATTCGCTGGCCCACTCATTCATTCCTTCATTCATTCACGGTGCACTCAGCAAAGACTGACCATGCACCTGCTGAGTCTGGGCCCTTCACAGGCACCCGACTTAGCACAGACACCAGCAAAGGAGGCAGAGGCGAGACCGGAAGTGACCCATGAGACAGATGTTGCAGATGGATGTCTCCGGGGCACCCTCCCACGTGGGCTCATGTGGCCGGGGCGGGGGTGTCCCGGAAGTGCCTGCTGATGAAAGAGAACGAGGAAGGGGTGGGTGCTAGTGGCTAGGGGAAGCAGGCAGCGGGTTCTGCACAGAGGGGGTGTCATGAGCTGAATTGTGTCCCCCCTCAAATTTATATGTTGGAGCCCTCACATGGCCCATACCTCAGCATGTGACCTCATTTGGGCAGAGGGTCTTTACAGAGGTGGTCCAATTAGAGTGAGGCCATGAGGGGCCCTGGTCCCATAGGATAGGTGTCTCTAAGGAAGAGGCAGTTGGAACACAGACACACAGAGGAAAGACCTTGGGAGAGCAGCCAAGGTGGGGGGCCGCAGGAAGGACCCGCTCTACCGACACCTTGAGTTTTGGATTTCCAGCCTTCAGAACCAAGACCACACACTTCGGTGGCTTAAGCCACTCAATCTGTGGGAGTCTGTTGAAGAAGTCCTATCACTCAAACACAGTGGACTTCCATGTGTTCAAATGAGGAGTTGCTGGAATGAGAAAGGACAGTTTTGAGGAGGTGGTAGCTGCCCTGTGGGGTCAGGGAGGTGTGGATTTCTACCAAATGCAACGGGAGTCACTGAAGGATGAACTGGGAGAGGAGCAGAGAGAGAGAGCAGAGGAGGGGGACAGGGATCACATACTCAAGGACACATTTTAAATTTTTATTTACTTTTTAATTGAGGTATAACTTGGGTTAAACGTAAGTGTATAGAGCTCAATGAATTTTTTACTTTATTTTATTGAGGTATATAATGGACATACAATAAACCGTCCCCATCTAAGTCTTCAGTTTCATGAGGTTCACATAGGTAAACACATGTGAAGCCAGGGACTCAAGCAAGGTCATGAACACATCCACCATATTCCCTGTGTCCCAGTAATCCACCTCTCCCCACCCCCACCGTGTCTCCACTGGTCTGCTCTCTTTCACTAGAGATTCGTTGGCATTTACTACAACTTTACGCAAATAGAATCACAGAGTACACACTTTTTCTTTTGGTCTGGCTTCTCTTGCTTAGTGTGATTATTGTGAAGTTCACCCTTGTTGTCATGGGTGCCCACAATCCACTCTTGTTTGTTGCTGAATGGTATTCCAATGTGTGGGCATACCACAATCCGGGTGTGTTCACCTACTGATGGACATCTGGGTGGTTTCCAGGTTTAGGCTATTACCAATAAAGCTGCTGTGAAGATTCCTTATGGACACAGGTTTCCATTTCTCTTGAGTAAATATCCAAGAGTGGAATGCGTGGGTCACACAGTATGTATATGTCTAACTTTTGAAGGAAACACCAAACCTTTCCCCAAAGTGGTTGTACCACCTCAAACTCCCACCAGCATAAACGAGAGGTCCAGTAGATGTATTTATTTTTATTTTTAAAAAATATTTTATTTATTTATTTGACAGACAGAGATCACAAGTAGGCAGAGAGGCAGGCAGAGAGAGAGGAGGAAGCAGGCTCCCTGCTGAGCAGAGAGCCTGATGTGGGGCTCAATCCCAGGACCCTGAGACCATGACCTGAGCCGAAGGCAGAGGCTTTAACCCACTGAGCCACCCAGGTGCCCCAGTAGATTTATATCCATGCCTAGACTTGGTGTGCTTAGTTGTTTTTTTTTAATATTGGTCATCCTAATGGGCATGTAATCATAGCTCACTGTCATTTTCATCCACATTTCTAGAATAGCTAATGATGTTGATGATTTCATCCTGTGGCCATTTGTTTATCTCCTTTAATGCAATATGTATTCAAATCTTTTGCCCACTTTTATTGGCTTACCTTCTTAGGGATCTTGGAAATATGCATACATTGTGGATACGAATCCTTTGTTTGACATGTGTGCTATAAATATATCTCTTGGTCTGTCATTTGCCTTTTCATTTTCTTACTGGTGTCTTTCCAAAAGTAGAAAAATCTTAATTTAAGGACCAATTTATCAATTTTTTTCCTTACATGGTTTGGGCTTTCCATGTTTATTAGAAAATCTTGGCCTACCCCAAAGTCACAAAGATACCCTCTTCTCTTCTGCTTTCACCTATAAGTCTCATAGTTGGAAAACCGGTTGATCCTAACCATTTTTTGAGGACTTGCTTTTCCCCTTCTCTGAATTGCCATGACACCTTCGTCAAAAACCAATCAGGCACATATATGTGGATAAATTTCTGAACTCCATTCTGTTCCATTGACTCATGTGTCTGTCCTTACACTGATACCCAACCTTCTCAATCACAGTAGCTTATTAAGTATATTTTGAAATCAGAGAAATTCTCCCATTTGTCATTCTTTTAGAAAAGTTTTTTTTGTTCATTCTAGGTCTTTACATTTCTATATAAATTCTAGGATTAACCTGTACATTTTTACCAGATATA
The DNA here is from genome assembly GCA_004024625.1 of Mellivora capensis. Taxonomy (NCBI): domain Eukaryota; kingdom Metazoa; phylum Chordata; class Mammalia; order Carnivora; family Mustelidae; genus Mellivora; species Mellivora capensis. The sequence continues at coordinate 13,822 of PISX010021943.1, forward strand.
TTGAATGTGTACATAAGTTTGAGAACAATTGACATCTGAATGTGGGCCTTCCAATCTATGAACATGGTATATCTCTACATTTATTTAGGTCTTTTTTTAAAAGTGATTTAATATTTGTATACTCTGAGAAATGATCACCACAATAAGTCTAGTAGCATCTGTCACCTCTTGTAGTTACAAGAATTTTTCTTCTTGTGATGAGTGCTCTCAAGATTGATTCCCTCGGCAACTTTCATGTGCAATATAGTATTATTGACTATAATTGCCACGCTGCCTGTGACATCCCTGTGACTTATTTTATAACTGGAAGTTTGTACCTTTAGACCCCTTTCACCACTTTGCTCACCCCCAACCACCACCTCCGGAAATCATCAATCTGTTCTCTATATATATAACCTTGGGTTTTTTGGTTTTGTTTTTTTAGATTCCACATATGAATAAGATCATACAGTATTTGTCTTTCTTTCTGTCTTATTTCACTAAGCATAATGCCTTCTAGGTCCATCTGTGTTGTCTGTCGCACATGGCAATATTTCATTCTTTTTTTTATGGCTGAATGACATTCCATGGTGTGTGTGTACATGCGTGAGTGTGTGTGTGTATGTGCACACATATATATCCATTCGCCCACTGATGCGTGCTTAGCTTGTTTCCATATCTTGGCTATTATAAATAACACTGCAATGAACATGCAGGTGCAGGTATCTTTTTGAGTTAGTGTCTTCATTTCCTTCAGATAAATACCCAGAATTGGAATTGCTAGATCATATGGTAGTTCTATTTTGAATTTTTTTTAGGAAACTCCATACTGCTTTCCACAGTGGTGCACCAATTTACATTCCTATTACCAGCATATAGGGGTTTCCTTTTTTTCACATCCTCACCAACACATGTCATTTCTTGTCTTTTTGATACCAGCCATTGTGATATCTCATCGTGGTTTTGATTTTCATTTTCCTGGTTCTTAGTGATGTTGAACATCTTTCCATGCACCCATTGGCCATCTGTATGTCTTCTCTGGAAAAAATACCTATTCAGATCTTCTGCTCACTTTAAAAACCGAATTGCTTCAGTTTTTTTGCTATTGAATTGTATGTGTTCTTTATGTATTTTAGATATTAACCTCTTAGAAGGTATGTGATCTACCAATATTTTCTCCCATTCAGTGCATTGTCTTTTCATTTTGTTGATGGTTTTCTTTGCTGTGCAGCTTTTTAGTTTGATGTAGTCCCACTTCTTTATTTTGCTTTTGTTTTTCTTGCTTTTGGTGTCAGATTCAAAAGATCATCACCAAGACCCACGTCAATGAGCTTACCACTTATTTTCTTCCCAGAGTTTTATGGTTTTGGGTCTTATGTTTAAGTCTTTAATCAATTTGAGTTAATTTTTGTGTATGGTGTGAGATAGTGGTCCTGTTTCACTCTTTCCCATCTGTCTGTCCAGTTTTCTCAACACCATTTGTTGAAGACACTGTCCTTTCCCCATTGTATGTTCTTGACTCTTGGGTCATGAGTTAACTAAGTATAGATGCATGGGTGTATTTCTGGGCTCTTTCATCTGTTAGGTCTTCTTAAATTTCTCTCAACAATGTTTTATAATTTTCAGTATATGGTCTTGGTTGCCTTTTGTTAGGGTTTTTGTTTGTTTTGTTTGTTTGTTTGTTTGTTTGTTTTTTGAGGGTGGCTTACTGTTCTAAGTAGATCTTTTAAATAATTTTGTTTATCAACTGTTTGCTGTTGTTAGTTTTAGTGGCTGTTTAGGAGGTTCTCTGGGATCATCTGTGTAATCACATCAGTGGCAACTGGGAATAGTTTTATTTCTTTAATCATAATTTTTATTCCCTTTATATGATTTTCCTCCCTTATTGCAGTGGCTAGGATTGCCAGTATAATGTTGAGCAGACACTCTGAAAGTGGACACCTTTAGCTTTTCCTTGATCTTAATGAAAAGAAATTCCAGGCTCACCATTAATTATATTGTTGGCTACTGTGCTTTTGTAGATATTTTTTATACATTTGAGGACTTTCCCTACTACCTTAGCTTGTTGAAGTTGTTTTATCATGAATGGGCATCAAACTTGATCACATGTTTTTTCTATAGCTGTTTTAAAATGTATGAGATTTACCTTCTTTATGTGGTTAATATGATGAATTATATTTCAAATATTTAACCAACTTTGCATTCTTGGGTTAAACCCTACTTATTCCTGATGCACTTCCTACTTATCCTGATGTATATTGTGGAGTTGACTTACTAATATTTTAAAAGGATTTTTGTGCCTGTATTCCTGAGGAATGTTGGTCTACAATTTTATTTTTTAAAAATGTCTTTGGGGGCACCTGGATGGCTCAGTGGGTTAAAGCCTCTGCCTTCGGCTCAGGTCATGATCTCAGGGTCCTGGGATTGAGCCCCGCATCTGGCTCTCAGCTCAGTGGGGAGTCTGCTTCCCCCTCTCTCTCTGCCTGCCTCTCTGCCTACTTGTGATCTCTCTCCCTCTGTCAAATAAATAAATAAATAAATAAAATATTAAGAAAATTTAAAAATGTCTTTGTCAAGTTCTGTACTAGGGTTGTGCTGGTCTTATAAAATGATTTGGGTGATGTTTCCTCTGGTATCAATCTGTTAAGTTTGATTTTTTAAACATTTTCTCATTTCATTTGGGATGCTGGATTTGTTGGTATAAAGAAGTGATACCTTGAAGAGTCTATAGGATCTGCAGTAAGAATATTCTTTCAATTTCCATTATTAGTAATGATATTTGTGTTCTCTCTCTCTCTCTCTCTATTCTGCTCTCTTATTTACTTCAGTAGGAGTTCATGAATTTTGTTGATTTTCTCAAAGAATCAGTTTTTGGCTCCCCCACCCCACCTTTTGGCTGTCTGTTTTCTGTTTTATTGTTCCCTGCTCCTATTGTTATTATTTCCTTCCTTCTTCATTTGGATTTACTTTGTTCTTCCTTTTCTAGCTACTGAAACTGGATCTTCGGGTCATTGATTTTAAGTTGCTCTTGTTTTCTAAGATAAGTGTTTAAAGTTCTAATTTTCCTTATAAGCACTCTTTTTGCTACATCCCACAGATTTTGATATGATATATTTCCATTGTCACTCAATTCAAATTATTTTCTAATACCTCTTGTGATGCCATTTTTAATTCATGAGTCATTTGTAGATTCATGAATCATTGATACTTGGGATTTTCCTAGATATCTCGTTATTAATTTCTAATGAGATTCAGTTGTTGCCAGAGAACACACTCTGTGTGATTTCTAGCTTTAAAATTTGCTGGGACTTGATTTATGGCCCATTGTATGGTTTATCTTCACAAAAGTGCACTTGAAAAGAGTATGTACTTTTCAGTTACCGGGTGTAGTGTTCTATAAATATCATTAGATCAAAGTGACTAATAGTGTTGCTTGTACCTCCCATGTCTTTACTGATTTTTTTTTGTATATTTGTTCTATTGATTGCTGAGGGAGGGGTGTTAAAATCTCCCTTTTATGATTGTGAAATTGTTTGTTTCTTCCCTTGATCTTGTCAATTTTGCTTCATGCCTTTCGAGGCCTTATTATTAAGCACATAAAAATCAATCACTGTTACATCCTCCTGGTAAATCAACCTTTCTATTATAACAAATGTCTCCTTTATCTCCAATAATACTTTCTGTCTTGAAGTTTATTATTAGTATAAATCTTAATTAATATTACTATAACCACCCAACTACCTGATGCTATTATTTTCGTGGTGTATCTTCTTCAACTTATTTACTTTCAACCTATCTGTGTCTTTATATTTAAAACGAGTCTCTTATAGGCAGCACATTATTGAGTCTGGCTGTTTTTATCCATTACTATCAATCTCTTACTTTTAATTGGTGTTTTTAGAATATTAATGATTAACCCTGGTCCATTCTACTTGTTTCTTTGTTCTTTCTCTGCATACCTTTGGATTATTTGAAATTTATATATATAAAATAAATATTTATAATATATATTATATATACTATAGTATATATATTATATATATTTAGTTGACCTATTGGCTTTCTGGCTATATTTTTTCCTGTGCATGTGGTTACTCTAGGAATTGTAGTATATACACCTAATCTTTCTAAGGCCAATTAGAATTACTATAGTGTTACTTCACAGCCCACCTCACCTTGAGTATCAGAGAAGAACATGGTGGGGGCCACCTCACACCTGGCCTGTGCCCCTCCCCAGTTCCAGCTCCTGGTCAGCCCAGTGGGGGCATAAAGCCCTGAGAGCATCGAGAAGACCGAGGTAGCAGCACTTCTCTCCAGGGGCTGGTTATGTCTCTTAGCCCAATGGCCCTCATGTCAGCCCTGGGTCCTCTCCAGGCCAGTACTGTGAGTGTGCAGGTTGTGCACTGCACAACTCTAAGGGCACCATTCTCATTGCAGCCGTGGGGGGCCCCCTGCCCCGGAGCTCCTTGGGCCTTGTCCTCTGGGTACAGACCTTTAGCTTACCCTGACATTCTCCCAGCACAGGGCAGTTCCAGAATGCCAGGGCTGGAGGGTGAAGCCCCAGGCACTGCCCAAATGCCTGGGTGCTGTCTGGGCTCTGTGGGGTTCTTCCTCCCCAGGGCATCCAGGGCTGTCTGGGGTGGTAAGGTGATCAGCTGGTCTTTAGGTACTCAGCTGTGTGGCCCCAGGGTGATTGGGGGTCTGGTCCTGGGAGGTGCTGTGAGTGGTAAAGGCCAGTCTGGGGTTTGAATTCTCCCACATGGGACCTAGAGAAGATTTCCTCCCCTTTTTGTGCCTTGGTTTCCCCATCTGCAAAGTGGGAATGATGGCAATACCTGCCTCACAGGGATGGTATTTGGATGACGTTGGATGACCCAGGTGAGGAGCATGGCAGTGCTGGCCCCGGGTGTGCTTGAGGTGGCCAGGTTGCGGCAGGGCCACCAGAGGTGTCCAGGGGCCACGCGGGCCTTTGAGAGGTGCCGAAGGCCTTGGGTTCACATACCAATGCCACCCACACAGGCCGAGGTCCCTTCCAATGTCGCAGCGGGGCTAAGGTCACTTGGAATCACAGAGAGGGGCGGGTGAGCTGGGGGTGGGGGAAGGACAGAGTCCCTGATGGGCGGGGCTCAGCTACTCCCCTCGGAGAAAACCCGTGGCTGTTGCCAGCCAGGCCCAGCCTCTGTCATGGGCATGGGTGAGAGTTGGAGGCTCTGTGGCCCCCCAACAGGTAACCCATGGCCATAAGGTAGAGGCTTGGGTTTGAGATGGAGAGGCAGGAGTCAGTGGGCAGCTCTGCACATCCCCAGACCAGACCCATGGGAATAAAGAGGCCAACTTCAGGATAATGTTGAAGGGTGGGGTGTGTATGACTCTTGATGCCTCTTTCTGTCCTGTCCCCCCTGCCCTTTCTCATCCTGAAGAGAAGGATTGTCCTTCAGCGAGAACCCCCATGTGCCAGGTCGGAACCACAGAGCCCCTCTGCAACATGGGGGTTGTCATCCTCACCCCCATGTCACTGATGAGCAAAGGTAGGCTTGGAGCTGCCCAGGGCCAGGGCCAAGGCCACCAGGCCTGGGCGCCACCTTCACAGTCTAGGTGCAAAAGTAAATCTAATTGGCTGGACATAGAGCTGCCATGGGACCCAGCAATTCCATACCTGGAGACAGACCCAAGAGAAGTGAAAACGTGTCCACACAAACGCGCATGTGTAAGTGCTCATAACAGCCCCAGAGTGAAAACAACCTGAATGCCCGCCAGCCGGCAAATGGATAGAGAGAATGTGGTGTGTCCACGTGAGAGAATAATATTAAGCTCTAAAAAAAAAACGACTTACTGATCCTGATCTATGCCACAGCAAACACAAGCCTTGAACACGTTATGCTGGGCGAGAAGACCACATTCTGTATGATTCCACTCATATGGGATGTCCAGATAGGCAAGTCCACAGACCGGGAAGGAGACCTGTCATTGCCAGGGCGTGGGAGTGGGTGGGAGACTGGGGGATCTTGGGGGTGGGGTTAAGAAGGGTAAAGTTTCCTCCGTGGTCATGAATTCTAACATTGGCTGTGAGGACGGAGGCACGGCTGTGAATTTACTAGACACCACTGAATTGCACACTTCAAATGGGTCCATTATAGGGCGTGTGAGTTATACCACAGTAAACTTGTCCAAGATCAGAGAACATGGACAATTTAGAAAGTGCCTAGCCCAACGTCCTACCCCTTGTGTGTAACTAAACCCATGAATACGTAAATGATCGTACATAATAAAATTTAAAAAATGAATCAAGACCACACAGCGAAGTGCCTGGCCCAGCCTCATGCATCTCTCAGCACCCAATAAACATTAGTCTCTTCCCTCAGCTCCACACTCTGGGGCTCCCAGGCCATGCCAGTCGCCTGCCTGGGGCCAGGTCCTGGGCTGGGTACAGAGAGCCCAGAGCCAGCCAAGTCGTGGTGTGTGACGGCCTGTAGCTCACTTTCTTGGCAAGACACCTCAGGATCCCTCTGCCAAAGTCCCAAAACCAAAAGTGGACTGCGTGGTGTTGAAAGATGCGGGTGTCCGAACACGTGGCCTCAGCAGCCCTGTATTTGTCAGTATACAGCTGCGTAACAAGCACGCCAGATCATACAGCGGCTCGGTCTCCAAATTAATTTCTCCTGAAAAGGCCAGATAAGTAGCCCGGGGCCATGTGAGCTCCCTTACTTCCTCTGTTCAGCTGTCCTCGGCAGGTGGCTTCTCCTTCAGGCCCCAGAGGGGCAAGGAGAAGGGGAGGACACACTTCTTCACATCGTCTTGGTCAGAACTTATCCGTGGCCATGACTTGTTGCAAGGGAGTCTGGGAAAGTTAGCCCGTGTGCCCAGGTCAACCTGCTGTTACTTGACTGACTCGGCATTGAGAGGAAGGGAGGGATATTGGGCTCCAGGCACATTGCCAATCAGCTCCCTCATTCGTAAAGTCATTGTATTAAGGGTTGTTGGAGATGCGTGACTGGGATATGTGTACCCTCAAGATACAGGAACTGCCCCGGGAACCTTGTGCTGGGTAGGGAGGACGGAGGGAGGAGGTTTGCCCAAGAGAGCCCCCGAAGGTGGGGTGTAGACAGGGCACAGAGTGAGTCACCCCTGCTTCCACAGCAATGGTCCAGGATGAGTGGAACCCACTGGAAGCCCAGACACTCAGCCTCCGCTGCCCTCCGCTGGGGTGGACCGGTCAGGAGCGCTGCCTGTTGCTGGGACCCGGCCAAGCTCCTGCGGGCACTGTCCACCCGTGAGTTCGACTCGGCATGCCCAGTGGTCATAGCCTTCTCTCTGCTCTGGCCCCAGACCCACCGGTCATCCGGACGCTCGATACAAACTGTTTTGAAAGTAAAACAAACTCTTTTGAAACTGCTGCTGAGTGTGCAGACCGAGAGTCTCGCCCCCTCCCTTGGGGGCTGGTGGACATCTGAGATTCAGGGAAACCTGACAGGAGAGGCCACATGGGGGATGACTGCTCTGTTCCTACCCTCTGAGTCAGCAGAGGCCCACAGCTCAGACTGAGGGCACCAGGGAGCCTGCGAGGGATGCAGAGGGAGAGCATGGTCCAGAGCAATCAGAACAGCATAGATCCATTAGGAGGATCATGTATTTGATGGTAGAGTTGAACTGGAACAAGATAGGGTGACATATGTGAGTGACATTTCAAAACAGGAATCTAGATTGAGTGGCACTCAGGCCAAAGGGGGTCCAGGTCATGCCCAAGGCCCCCCAAAGAAGCCTCAATCCAAGGTCTCAAAGGCAGGAATTGGGGTCCCTGCTGGGGAGCTCTGGGCTCTAGCAGGACAGAGAGTTTGAGGCAAGGCCTTTGCCATCTCTGGTGGCCGAGGTGAAGGACAATAGTGTCAGGAGCCCCTTTGCTGTTTCTCCCACCTTCAGTCATCTGCAGAGCCAGTGGGCTGGGGGAAAGCAGGCTGTGGTGGGCCTGGAACGACAGGAGGCTTGCGGGTGTGCCCAGCGGCTTCTTCCTGCCACGGGGCCTTTGTCCACACCATTGCCTCTGGTTAGCATATCCACTCCCACCTCCCACTTCACTCAGGTGACTCCCATTCTGGCCTCAGATCCCAGATCATGGGTCACTTCCCAGGGCAGGTGTCTCTGATTTCCTGGGCTAGGGTCACCAGACACAGAGCCAGGCCCTTGGTGGGCACTCACGACTGCTTGTGGAATGAGCAAGGAGAAGAAAGAGCCCTGCAAACCCCCACGCCCCAGCCCCTGAGCCTCGGCATCTAGGGCAAGGTCACCCCAGGTGTCCTCCAGGGCAGCTCCAGGGAGGACGCTTAGGTGGTGGGAGAGGAGAAGTGGGGATGTTGTAGCCTCTGCAGCTGGAGGGCCTCGGTGGCAGGCGGAATCGTGCTCACGGTCGTGGCCTCCGTGGCCAGGCTGCCGCGTGCTGTTGCTGAGGAGCGGAGGCACCGGGACAAATGACTCAGCTCTCCTCCGTGTCAGCTTCCCTTCTGTGAGCCGGAGACAATGCCACACCCCGTAGGGCTGCTGCAAGGACGAAATGAGATGTTCACGGGAAGGTTCCAGGACCCGGCTTGGTACATTGTAAGTGGACGCGTCCGCTTTATCTCTTCCTTATTTGCTTCAAAATGAAGGTTGTTTTTTTTTTAAGCCCATACAAATGATGCATAAATGTTCAAAGTACAAACTTAAGAGAACCAAAAAACAATTTAAAAAGATAATTAAATCCCCAGAGATCTTGCCAGCTAAAGGAGCTACTTGGAGGGGTCGGGGTTAGGTTTGGCTGTGTAGCAGGACAACCTCCCCAAACAGTGGCGGTTTCAACAAGATAGAAACTGGTTTCTCTTTCATGTGAAAGTCTAGGAGCAGATGGGTGCTTACAAAGCCTTCTTACAAAGCCTTCAAAGATTGAGGCCTGTTACCCGTTCCCTGAGCCATCACCCTGGAGACACGATCCTCCTGTGACCTTCTGGTCCAGAATGGCAGCTGGAGCTCCAGCCATCACCACCCGTTCCAGCCTGCAGGACAGAAGCAGGAATGAAGAAGGCACATGCCACTTGCAACATGTCCTTTCTTTCTCTCCCATTGGAAACGTGGCCGCATTTGGCTGCGAGAGAAGCTAGGATATACGGTCTGTATTATTTAAGGTAAGCCATGGGCTCAGCTGAAAGTTGTGGGTTCTGCTGCCAAAGGCGAAGGGAGAATGCATGTTGGGGGAAAGCCAGCAGTCCTGCCATATTGCATTTGTCATCTCGCTGAACAGGCTTCCTTTCCGTTCTTCCAGGGTCAGGACACACACACACACACACACACACACACACAGGCAATCTCACATACATAGGAAAGCAGGATGTTTGCTCTTGTATGACTTACCTTCTCAATTCAAACGCAGATGGCAAGTTCCTTCCCATGTCCGCAGACAGAGATCCACAAGATTGTTTTTAAAGATGGCTTGCATTTCCATCACACAGATGCTTGATGATTCCACCCAGACCAAGAGACGCTCAGGCTGCTGCCCGTTTCCAGGTATTATAGCCCACGCCGGGATGAATACCCCTGAACCATCATCTTTGTACCCGGTTGGAACATTTCCTTCACCTAAGTTCCCAGAAGTAGAAATGCTGAGTCAAAGGGGATGCGCTTTGACATTTGGACGTGAATTGAGAAATTGCCCTCGGGAAGGTCGTCCCAGTGAGCACTCCCCCCACATCGCCCTGGCTTTGGTGGTGTGGGTAACCTGGGCAAAGCAGGCATGTGCCCAGATCGGAGGCTCACCCCACTCCCTACCCTACCCTACCCTGGCTCCTTGTCCTCACAGGGTTGGCAGGCATGTGCCTCTAGTCTTCTGGGGTACTCTTGGATGAAGGTGACCTTGAGATCCTGCCCTCTCCGGACCGCAGCAATGAGCAAGAGCCTTCACAGCTACAGACACTCAAGTTCAAGTTCAGCAGCAGCGACAGCCTGTGGACCTCCCTGGGGGGAAGAGATCCAGCCCCTCAAACAGACGGACAGAGAGAGCTTAGTTGCCAAGTCTCCAGATGTCTAGGAGAGCTTATCGGGAGGGCAGCCCTGTAGCTCCCAACGTCAGCTGACAGCATGGTTGCCCGATTTAGCAAATAAAAATACAGGATATCCTGTTAAATTTGAATTCAGATACATGACGAATAACTTAGTATGCCCCAAATAATTGCATTGGATGGAGAATTAGAGAAAGTGTTTGCTACTAATTTCTTCCTAGAAGCCGTGAGACGGGCTTTCCCTCTTTTCTCCCACGGTGACACGGCCACGCCTCACTGTGTCCTTTATTTGACAACCTTCGCTGGCAGCACCCGGGGCCATTGGGAGCAGTGAGCCCCGTGGAGAAGTCCTGGGCTCTGCAGTTAGACAGCTGGATTCGAGTTCTGGCCTTTGTACCTCTGCTAGCTGTGGACTTGGAGATGAATTACCCACCTCCCCGTTCCTCAGTTTCCCTGTCTATAAATACGAGGGCGAATATAGTGCCGACCTCACGAGGGGACGGTGAACGGTGAACGAACGTCGTCTGAACATGGTCTGTTTTCGGCCATATGGAAGCAGAAACGAGCACCCAGCGCTCGCAACGGGGTGTTCAGAATCCCGTGAATGGTAACATCCTGTAGGGGCAGAGCTGGGGGGCTCGAGAAAGGAAGGGCTATTCCCTCGAGGCAGGAACGGGGAGACGGAGAGTTCTGGGTTCTGATACACGAAGGAACCAGAAATGAGGAGGCCCCCATCCCACGGGGGACAGACGCTGGAACTGAGGTTCCCGTGGAGCTGGGGTTCTAGCTCAGGAAGAGGGTGCGGGAGCCCTATCTGCCTACTGCCCCAGGGGCGGGGAGGTGACCTCACCCTGGAACCTGGAAGCACGCATACCACTCCAGCCAAGTCCTTGGTCAGAGCCCCCATTTCCACCTGCTTGTTCCTTTTCCAGAAAATGGAGGAAAACTCAGGGTGATGAGGGTGGGTGGGGTCTGGTTATTTTTCTCATTTGTTTTTAATTTTTTCTGCTTTTCTGCATTTCTCAGGTTTGGGAAGAGGGAGAACAGGGTTTCGAAAGGCCCTCTGCTTCCCCACACCCTCGGCATGGCTGTGTCCCTCTCCCAATTTCTTGGGGCAGAGCCCAGTGGCCACACCCCCACCTGTGCCCCTCTCCCCTTCCCGCTCAGCCCTTTGGGGTTGGTCCCACCCCATGTCCTACATTCACCTTGTTCAGCAGCGAGGATCAAGGCCGGACCGGGTGCAGGTGAAGCCCGGCATGAGGGTGTAGGGGACAGGGCGCCAGGGTGGGGGCTGGAGGGCCAGCGGTGGGGGTGGGGACGCAGAGGGAGCAGCGCTGGTCCCTAACACCCTGCCCCCCGCTGCCCCTGGGGCTAATCCCTCATAACGGCCGCCTGCACGTCCACAGTAAGAAGTTCACTCCGGTTCACTACCTGGCTCTCAGGCTTGGCTCCACTTTCATGTTTCCGTCCCAGGATCCCCCCACCACGCCCCCTGTACGAGGAGTCTCCTCTTGTGTCAGTGCAGGTCAGCCATGCCGGCATGCGCACCCCGGTCCATTCACGTTCATGGCCCCACCGTCCCCACGTCCGTAACCCTGTGCCGACAGCACCGTGCTCTGGATGGGCGCGCGGGGTGTTCACACACTTGCCGTGGACGCTGCTGCAGGGATCCTCTCCGTGGGAGTGTGGGCGAGGGTTTTGGGGTAGAACCGCCCAGTCATGGGAAGTGCAATCTCAGCTCCACTAGGAAAGGTGGAATTGCTTCCCAAAGTGACCCACGCATTTCTTCCACGAAGGCGTTCTTCCCTTCTCCACGTTCCTGGGAGCACGTCTGGGGACTTGGACTTGGGTGGAATTCCAGGGGAGGAAAAGGCAGGTGTTTGGGGAGCATCAGTGGGCACAGGCGGGCAGCAAGGGCAGGTAAAGAAAGGAGGGGAGGGTGGCAGGGCTTCTCGCCTTTCAGCTGTGGGCCCTGTGAGCCCCTGACCTTGCTGAACCTCCCCTTTGCCATTTGCAAAGTGGGGGAACCATTCCTAACCGGCCCCCTCCCTGGGGACTCAAGAGGCTTCAAATGCCTTACTGGCCTTGGAAGTTTCTGGATGGCATAGACATGGAGGGTGCATGAGCGCCCTGCACCTGCCCAGGACGGGAGAGGGCTCTGGAGAGAGGGTGTCAGGCCCTGGTTCACTAGATTAGCCAGGGGTCTGCAAATGGTAGCCCACAGCCAATTCAGGCCCGCTGCCTGCTTTTGTAAATAAAGTTTTATTGGCGCACAGCCATGCCCATTCCCATCTGTGTTGCCGCTGACGGCTTTGCTTTTCAGCCGCAGACTGGGTAATTGCAACAGAGAGCAGGACACACGCAGCCAAGAATACTTACTATCCGGCTCCTTAGGGAAAATGCTCACCAGCCTTTGAGGAAGAAGACAACAACTCAGATACGTGATGGCTCAGTGCTGGTTGAGTAGCAGGCCGTGCGCTGGTGCTGGCCTTAGCAGGGAAGAAAGCACATGAGCCTCTCTGCCCTCATGGAGCTCACATCCTCATCGAGACAGAAGGACGCGAGCAAAAGAAACAAGATCTGGGACCAAAGGGATCAGGAGGACAATTTAAATGAAGTGGTCCAGGGTGACCTTCCTGAAGACTTAAAAAAGGTGAGGGGAAGGGCCCCATGAATGTTTGAGCAAGGAGCGCCCCCCGGGGCAAAAGCCCTGGGGCAGGAGCCTACTTGGAATTTGGAGACAGAGCAGGGCGGCAGGGGGCTGGCGTAGCCGGAGACAGGACGGACGGTGGTGGCAGTCACTCCACGGGGGGACTGGTGTGTTCACTCTGGGGAAACGATCAGCCACAGGCGTGTGTGGAGCAAGAGGCCACAGGGTGTGGTGTAGACGCGTTAGGATTCCAGGGTGCTGCGCGGAGAAGGGCCGGGGGGTGTGGGGGTGGAGCACTGAGACAGGGCCAGGCTTCAGGCACTGGGGGACTGGATGGTGGCCGTGTCAAGAGCCCGGCAGCTTCTAGAAGCAGGGCTTGCTGGACTCACACCCAGGAGTGGGAGGTAAGAGAAGAAAGGGCTCGAGGATGATGCTGGACCCGTCACCTTTATGTTTGTTTCCCTGCCTCTTCCTCATCGTCCTCCCTGGCTTCCTACTCGGGAAGCCCCTTGAGGAAAGGGGTCATCTTGTCTATCACTGTGCCCACCGCCTCCCTGCCCACAGAGGGCCCGCGACCGGCAACTCTGGAGTAAACGGATGAGTGAGGAGCCCATGGCACAGGCTCTTGCTTCCTCAGGGAGTGCCATGGGATGAGCTGTGACCCCAGATTCCTGTGTCGGAGCCCTGACCCCCAGCACCCCAGGGTGGGACCATATCTGGAGATGGGGACTTTGAAGAGGTGATCAAGGTAACTGGGGTCCCCAGGGTATCCCTGATCCCGTGTGACCGGGGCCCTTATAGGAAGAGGGGATCAGGACACAGACCTGCATGGAGGGACGACCCCGTGAGGACCCAGGGGGAGCACGGATGGCCGTCCACACAAGAGAGAGGCCTCAGGGGGGCCCCGTCCTGCCCACCCCTGCATCCCAGGCATTGGTCTCCGGGACCGGGGACTGGGCGTGTCTGCCATGTGAGCCCCGTCTGGGGGGCCTGGCCTGGGGCAGCTCCAGCAAACGCATGCAGTGGGGGTGTCGCCACAAAGTGAAGCAGGACACGCCCTCGCAAGGGAGAGAAACACTGTGAAGACACAGCACAGACCGGGGCACCTGGGACGTGATGGCTGAGCTGGGACCTGACCCCGATCTCCCGGGGCCCACACCTGTCCTGGGGACACTGGGCGGGGCCGTGGACAGCAGGCATGCAGCCTCGGGCGTGATGGCAGGCTGGTGGCTCGGGAAGGACAGGACTCCAGCCGTCCCTGTTCGCTCGGCTGCGACCCAGGCCCTGGCCCCTTTCCTAGGTCGGGGGACCCAGGCTGGGCTCACTGCACACTGCTCCCAGCAGCACCCTCTGCCTGGAAAGGGGACCTCGGGCCCTGAGGCTCCTCCTGGCCCCGCCCCTTGGCACGGGCGTGGCTGGGGTGGGCGGGGAGGGGGTCGCCTCCTTAGCACATGGTCAGGCCCACTGCTCTTCCACCGGCAGCTTCCTCTGCCTGGGTGTTTCCTGCAGTTCCCGCAGCCTAGCCCGCGGGGCCGGCCAAGCCGCTCTCCCCTCGCCATCCTCTGCCTCTGCTGGGTGGGCCAGCACCCCAGTGCCCAGGCTGGGTGGTCCCTCTGTCCCCTGCAGGGTCTGTCTGTCCCCCAGACCCCCCAGGACAGCACGGGTAGGGACCGAGGCCGTGGGACCTGCTAGTTTCTGGTTCTCTGCCGGCCTGACCCAGAGGAGCGAGGCGCACATTCCCAGTGCGATCCGCTGGCCCGGGGCCGAGCTGCCCCAGGAGGGACGAGGTCATGTCCTGCAGAGGCCGTGCGGAAAGGGCAGGCCTCTCCCTGCACCCTCGGGGACTCCCATGGCCAGGGCCTTTTCCCAGAGACCCTTGGGGCAGTGATGGGGACCCTCCAAGTTAGGGGACAAGTGAAGCGGTGCCCTGTTGGGATATGCAGCGTGGCCTGCGTCGTCAGGGACCCACAGCGGACCCGTTGTCTCCCGCGGAGCGGACGGGGCCTGGACTGACATTCCCTGAGCTCCTCGGGTCACAGCCAGGGAGGCCACGCCTCGTGGGGCCTGTGCTGGTGGCGGCTGACCTGCAGACTCGTTTTCCCGAAAGGCCAGGAGGAGTCTCCGTCAGTGACAGGGACGCTCTCGTCCTCCTGCAGTCGGAGCAGGGCTGGGCACTGGCAGGGTCAGGAGCTGCGGCAGGGGAACCGCTAGGGGCCACCGGGGCGTCAGCAGCCGTGCCCCGAGCGCGGTAACTGGGCCAGCAGGAGGCCGGTGGCGAGAGCCACGCGCGGGGCGAGCCTCCTCCTCCCGTCAGCATCGTTGTCACCGCCATCATCCAACCTTGGACCTGGCCCACACCGCGCACCTGTCCCTTCCCTTCCCTTCCCTGAGACAGCCCCCAGGTGCGTCCACCCGCCCTCCTGTCCACCCGCCGGGCTGGGGAGGAGAGAGAGGCCAAACCCGGCCGGAGCTACGACACTGGGCATCGAGCCTGGGGCCCCAAGTATGGGCCTAACACAGAGGCCGCTGGGGCCCCTCTACTGTGCCCCGCCCTGTATCCTTGCGGGGGCTGCCCCCCACAGCTCCCCTGGTGGGCTTGGGGGAGAAAGTGAGGGGGCCCTGAGCCTCGGGGGCGTGGCTGCCGGTTAGGAACCTGAAGCTAGAAGAGGGCAGGGATGTGCCAAGGATGGAGAGAGGCGAACGCAGAGGCAGGATGGAACCCCGGCCGCCTGACTCTGCAGACAAGACCCCTTCCTCCAGGAAGCCCTTCTCCCCCACACCCGCTCGCTCCTCACCTGAACAAGGTCCAGAGCCTCACGCACACTCTGGGGACACAGGGAGGTCGAAGCTCTGGGGGAGCGGGCCAGGCCTTTGGGTGCAGGGAGGCAGCCCCGGCCACCCTGAGGGGAAGAACCCACAGTCTCTGGACTGAGAGACCCACCACGGAGGAGAGAAGACACGCTAGGGGGCCGGCTGCTGGCCTGAAGGAGGCTCCCACCTCCTGCTCTCCGGCCAGGCCTGGCCATGCCGAGCGCCACTCCCCCAACCCCCACCCCACCGCACCCCTGCCTGCGAGGCCATTGGGGGCCCATGCAGGGGGAGGAAGTGGCTGCAGAGTGAGGTAGCCCTTTGTAGAGGGACCCTGCCCTGCTGGCCAGATGCCCCCACTGCAAGCACACAGGGGCCCCCAGCTGCCCTCGTACCCAGACCCTGGGCCTAGCCCGGCTCACGGCAGGGGCTTCCCCGGAGTATGTGCTGACCGGCCGGATGGACAAGTGTGTGGATGAACCGGAGCACAGCTCTGAGGTCCGCCGTCGGTCACGTGGCCGCGAGTGCGAGCCAGAGGGGCTGGTCTGAATCCTGCAGCCACAGTGACCCACGGCGACAGCCACCCCCCACCCCCCACGTCCTCGCTGGCTCTGGGCTCTCTCTGAGCAGCCTGGAGCCATCTCCACTGGCCCCACCCGGGGTGGCCTTGAGGATCTCAGCATACTGCGGTGGGAGGGTCTCCGCGAGCCCCAGGAGGGTGCTATGGGTTTTGGGGAGTGCTGGGGTGTCTCTTCCTGGCAGAGCATGGGAAAGGGGGCCAGAGGGCTTTGTGGGCCCAGTCGGGGCCCTGCCTGCAGGTGCCCATGATATGTGGGGACAGCCTTCAGAGGTTCCCGGATCAGAGGAGAGAAGCACCCTGTCCCCTGGGGTCCTGTGCATGTTAGCAGCCACGAGTCTCAGGGGTGGTCGCATTGCCCCCAAAGGCCTGGGAGGGGAGGAGGTCATCCCACCTTCACCCTGAGGCCAGCTGGTGGGCAGCGACTACAAGGTGTAACGAGCGGGAGAGGATCGGGGCCGTGGAGTGGGTGTGCACAGACCAGCCAGGGCCCTGGCGGGCAAGGGCGGGTGGGCAAGGGCGTTCTGCAAAATAGCTCCTCCCCACTCTTCAAAATGTCAAGGTCACACAAAGACAAAATATGGCTGAGGAACTGGTCCAGACTCAGAGAAACTAGACATGACAACTGGGTCTGAGCAGGGCCTGGCCCGGGTCCCGCACAAGCGGAAAAACAACCAAACAGAACAGAGTTTGAACACGGGTGGTGGACTCGCTCCTAACATCGTATCGGTGCCCGGTGTCAAGAGCCCGTACTGGGTTGTCAGGGGATGTCCTTGTTTTCAGAAATGCACCTAAGCGTAAGCGTCTGGTGGCCAAGGGACACTGTGCCTCCGGTGTACTCTCAAATGATCAGGGGGAAAATGTGCGTGTACACAGGCTTGTGTGTAGACACACGCAGAGACCACATATGTACACATGGGTACATGCGTGGAGAGAAAGCGACAGTGTGAGTGTGGCCAGCAGGAGCCCTTGGGGGAGCTGGGAACAAGGGGTCTAGAGTTTGGGGAGGGGGCTCCCCTCCATCCGGGCAACTTTTCAGCAAATGTGAAAGGATGTCAAAGTAAAAAGCCACAAAAGGAAGGAAGGAAGGAAGGAAGGAAGGAAGGAAGGAAGGAAGGAAGGGGTTTTCACATGCACACTCCGCCTGTGTGACTCACCCTGTCCCCCTACCTGTCACCTGGACACTTGGAGGTGTCACCGTCACTATCTTATCAGCTCTGCCTCTGAAATGTCCCCCCAGGGGGACTCCTCTAGATGGGGACACCGAGCCTCCAGAGGCTCCTGCTGGCCATTGTCTGGGAGCGGTCAGACCCGCTGCACCCACACGGCCTGAGGGACAGCCTGTGGGAGGTGCAGGATGGGGACCGAGGGCCAGCAGGGGTGAGTGTGCAATAGAAGTCAGATACCCAAGCAGGGGTGGGCGTGCATTTGGGGCCTGGGAAGGGGGGGGCAGTGTCCTCTGCGGCCTTCAGCAGCCCTGAGGATGGCGTCACACACACCAGGGGATGAGGGTGACCGGCCAGCCCCATTTGTGAGGACTGAGGGGCTTCCCAGATGTGGGACTTTCACAGCGAAACCTGGGAAAGTCCAGGGCTGACCAGGACAAGCTGTCACCCTACGAGAAACAGCGGGGTGCAGGGGGAAGGGCAGAAAGATAGACAGGGATTAGCCTGGAGCAGACGTGGAGTTCCAGGACAGAGAATGGGGGCCTCCCTGATGACCAGGGGCCCTGGGAGACTCCAGGCAGGGTGGGGGGGGTTAGGGGCAACGTTTCCGGAGTAACTTACATTTCTTCAGCCCCAACAGGCGTGGCCAGCCTAAATCCTCACACCTACAGTAGCAGGGGACCACTGTGAACTCTACCTCCTTTTCAGAGAAAGGGATGTAGCTTTGGAGAGCAGGTGTGACGCGCTTATCTGTGGTGGACCGGGACCTCCTCCAAGGGTGCCTGACTCGTGCCCTAATGTCCTGGGTCACTGCTGCTCCCACCTTCCTGCACACCCTCCTAGTGATATCCCCAAGGGGGTCTGCTTCCCTCGGGGCTTTGCCACACAAGACGCGAGCTCCTGGACCCTGTGGGAGAGGACCAAGCTCAAGGGACGCCCAGACAATGAGAGGAGGAGCTTCAGGCTCGGGCTCTTTCCACGGCCCACAGACTGGCTGGTGTCACATGGGCGGGGGTGGACGGAGGCACACAGGAAGGGATGCCACGGCCAGAAAGGTACAGAAGAGCCATCTCTGTCAGATGCAAGGATATGGTCATTGTGGATGTCCCCCTGCCACCGCCTGGCTCCCGGAGGTCAGCGGACACAGGCTGGGTAGAGGGGCGCAGGGCCCACTCAGGAGCCAGTTTGCCAGTGGCACTGATGGTAGCAGGGAGCTTCCTGTCTGTGCATCCCAGCAAGACCCATGGCGGCGTGCAGAGGCCCCGGGCTGAGCCTTGAATTCAGGGGTGAGGAGGGCAAACCCCCTCGAGGGGCACACGGCTTGGTCAGGCACAAACGTCCAGCTGACAAGGGAGACAGCTTCCCGGGGCTCTGTGTTCAGCCCCAGTACACCTCTGGTCACTTCAAGTCGAGGCCCTGGTGAAGGCACGCCTCCCAAGGGGAGGTGTAAGCAACGTGACATCTACAGCTTCTGTCCCCTTTCCTTCCTTTCCCTCAACAACTGAAGGTCAGACAGACACAGGGAAGAGCTTCCAGCCTCCTTTTCCTCTTCAGCAAAATTAAACAAAAATCCTTCTCCATGGTAGTGCTGGGAGGATGAGAGGGACTCTGTTCAGAAGGCCCCGGCGTCACCTCCTGCACACCAGGTCCCCGGGG
>PISX010021944.1:0-32642 GCA_004024625.1 Mellivora capensis
AAAACCCTCAGGTTGTTTTTCAGAGTCCATAGTCTCTCATGGTTCATCCCCCCCCCCAATTTCCCTCAACTCCCTTCTCCTCTCCATCTCCCCATGTCCTCCGTGTTATTTGTTATGCTCCGCAAATAAGTGAAACCATATGATAACTGACTCTCTCTGCTTGACTTATTTCACTCAGCATAATCTCTTCCAGTCCTGTCCATGTTGCTACAAAAGTTGAGTATTCATCCTTTCTGATGGAAGCATAATACTCCATAGTGTATATGGACCACATCTTCCTTATCCATTCGTCCGCTGAAGGGCATCTTGGTCTTTCCACAGTTTGGCGACCATGGCCATTGCTGCTATAAACATTGGGGTACAGATGGCCCTTCTTTTCACCACATCTGTATCTTTGGGGTAAATCCGCAGTAGTGCAATTGCAGGGTCATAGGGAAGCTCTATTTTTAATTTCTTAAGGAATCTCCACACTGTTCTCCAAAGTGGCTGCACCAACTTGCATTCCCACCAACAGTGTAAAAGGGATCAATTTTTAAAAATATGACGTCAAGGCAAAAGCAACAAAAGCAAAAATAAGCAAATGGAACTACATGAAACTATAAAACTTCTGCACAATAAAGGAAACCAACGAAATGAAAAGGCAACATACTGAATGGGAGAAAATAATTGCAAATCATATATCTGATAAGGGGCTAATATATAAAATATACAAAGAACACATACAACTCAATAGCTAGAGAAAAACTGATTAAAACAAAAGGGCAGAAGTGGGGCGCCTAGGTGCCTCAGTCAAAGCATCCAGCTCTTGATTTCAGTTCAAGTCATAATCTCAGAGTTGTGAGATCAAGCCCTGCCTGGGCTCCACTCAGCCGGCAGTCTGCTTGGGATTCTCTCTCCCTCCCCTTGCTCATTCATTCTTTCTCTCTCTCTCTCAAATACATAAATAAATCTTTAAAAATAGGACAGATGAATTTGCAAAAACATGGTTGAAGTTGGAGGGAATAATGCTAAGCAAAATAAGTCAGTCAGAGAAAGACAAATACCATATGATTTCACTTATACGTGGAATTTAAGAAACAAAACAAGTAAGCAAAGGGGGAAAAAGAAAGAGAGAGAGAAAGGGAGACAAATCAAGAAACAGACTCTTAATTATAGAGAACAAACTAACTGATGGTTACCAGCGGGGAGGAGGAGGGAGGGGGATGGGCGGACTAGGTGCTGGGGCTTAAGGAGAGCATTTGTTGTGATGAGAACCTGGGTGATGTATGGAATTGTTGAATCATTGTATTGTACACCTGAAACTAATATAACACTGTATGTTAACTCACTGGTATTAAAATAAAAACTTTTAAAAAATGGGCAGAAGATCAGAATAGATTTTTTTTTCAGAGACATATACAGATGGCCAAAAGGTACATGAAAAGATGGAAAATCATTACTCATCAGGGTAATGAAACTCAAAACCACAATGAGATATCACTTCACACTGGTTAGAATGGCCATTATCAAAAGACAAGAGCTAACAAGTGTTGTTGGCAAAGATGTGGAAGAAAAGGAACACTTGTACACTGTTAATAGGAATATGAATTATTACAACTCCTATGGAAAAGGGCATGAAGGTTCCACAAAAAATTAAAAATAGAACTACCATATGATCCAGCAATTTCTCTTGTGGGTATTTATCAAAAGAAAAAATTTTGAAAAGGTATATGCACCCCTTTTTTCAGTGCAGCCTTATTTACAATAGCCAAGATATAAAAAGGACCTGAATGTCCATCAATGGATGAATGGATAAAAAATTTGTGGTATGTATATCCAGTGGGCTATTTATTCAGCCGTAAAAAGATTGAAATTTTGCTATTTATGACACCATGGATTGACCTCAAGGGCATTATGCTAAGTGAAATAAGTCAGACAGAAAAAGACAAATATTGTATGGCCTCTCTTATATGTCAACTCTTTAAAAAAGAATAATAGAGAAAAAGAGACTGATAGAGAAAAATCCTAGATTTATAGATATGGAGAACAGATTGGTGTTTGCTGTATGCAAGAGATGGGGTTGGGGGAGCAGGAGAGATAGTGAACTATTCTTTTTTATGGGACAGGCTTAAAGAATTTGAATAATTTTTTTAAACAAAAACATAATTTTTCAAAAGAAAAAAGGAAATGAGGACCAAAAGGAAGCAAGTTTAGCAGTAAGCACTTTTTTAAGGAAAAAAAATTTTTTAAGGAAAAGAAAAATCTAAGAGAAAAGAAAAACCTAAGAAAAATCTAAGAGACAATAAAATGGGGAATAAGTTTGATTTGAATAGAGATCTTGTACCATATTGAGGAGAGTCAAAAATGCAAATTAAAAATATAACATTGCATTTCAAAAGAACATTTCCTTGCAGATGTTGTAGCTGACTGTATGGTCTACTTTTACCCTTTCTCTGAATGGCAAAGCAACAGAGAGGAATAGAGTGAAGAAGCAGAAAATAACTGGGAGTGAAAAAAAGAGAAGTCACAGCAGGAGACCTACTCTCAGGGTCAATTATTATTATTCAATCAGTTACTTGATATACTTAAAAATGCCCTTTAAAAATATCTTTTTCTGTATTCAGTATATTCTTTTTGGGGTTTCATATTTGTCAATATTCTGATGCAGAGAACAGAGTCCACTCTAGACAATTTGAATAAAAGAATTTATTACAGTCTGTCAGATAGCTTTCCAGAATTACTGAGATGGTTGAATAGAAATCTGAGGGTGAAATTCCAGAATCTGTTTTCAAGTCTATACTGTAGAACCGGGCTGCCAAAGGAGCTGCTTCTCCTGCCATGATCTTGTCAAATCAAGAGGCTTCCCTTATTATGTATATAAACATAGGGCTGCCTCAGTCAGAGCTGGTAAATTAGCTACAGTTATTGGTCCTGAAACAGCACCACTATTGCTCCAATCAGGAAACTTCATGTGCAAAATTAGGAAGCTTCAGGATCCCACAGGATGCCACTTTTTCTAGTAGCTAGAAGCCATTTCTGCCAAATCAACATGCCTCAGAGATAGAGTTTGGCTGCAGAACTATACCACCTTTGGTATAATACCTATTGATAAAATACATGCCCATCATCCCATTTATCTCAGTTCAAATTTCAAGTCTCATGTGATTGTGTCTAATATAGAACCTGAGTCAAACTTGGATCATCAGCTGAACATGAACTGGGGAAACATTTATTTTAGCTTTCTGCTCTCCAAAGGAGAGGGAAGTCAAGACAGAAGAAAATCAGAATAGATATTCTGAGCCAAACCTCCATAGCTGCAGTAGACCGCATTCTAACTTTTCCACATCTGTCTTTGAAAAGTTCATTTTTTTGTCGTTATGCAGAGAATTACATATTTGTTCCATCTTTGAGCATAGTCCCCAAATCTAGAACATTCCTCCTGTAAATAAGAACTTAAAAAATATCTACTCAATATATCTAAGTGACAAACATATATATGATGTGTCAGAGGATGCTGAGTGTTAATAGAAATATGAATCAGGGATGAGGCATAGCTAGAGACAGAGAGAGAGAGAGAGAGGATCATTGTTATTTTATGTTCAATAGCCAGGGAAGTCACGCTGATAAAGAGATATTTAGTGAGGACCTGAAATGATTGAAAAGAGTAGTCATATGTATTTGTGGTAGAAGAAAAGCAAGTTCAAAAGCCCTCTCTGAGATGGAAGTATACCTGGCCTGTGAAAGGAAGAGCACCACGGTCAGGAGAACATTGAAGGAGGGGAATGTGGTAGTGGTAGTTATATCATATGGGCCATTGTAGGCTATTAGGAGGATGATGGGAAAACACTAGAGTTTTGAACAAACAAGAGATATGATGTGACTTGGGTTTTGAAAGGATCATTCCAGCTGTGTGGAGAGGAGACAGAGAGTAGAGTGGGGCTAAGGGAGAAGCAAGAACATCAACTAGAAGTTATTACAGTCAACCAGGCAAGAGATGATGGTGGCTTGGCAGTGAAAGTGGTGAAACAGTGGTGGAAGTGATGAAAGTGGTTGATTCTGAGGTTTTTTTGGGAGATTTTGCTGGCAAATTAAGTATGGGAGAAGAAAGATTAAGATTTTAACCTGAGCAGTGGGAAGAATGGAAGTTATCACTTACTCAGATGCAGAAGACAGGAGAGATGATTCATGTTGAGAGGCAGGGTGACAATGAAAGATTCAGTTTGGGATATTAGTGTTTTTTTTTAAAAATATTTTATTTATTTATTTGAGAGAGATGGAAAGGTAGCATGAGCAGGAGGAGGAACAGAGGGAGAAGCTGACTCCCCGGTGAGCAAGTAGCCTGATGTGAGACTTGATCCCAGGACCCTGGGATCATGACCTGAGCCAAAGGCAGATGCTTAACTGGCTGAGCCACCCAGGCATCCCTGGGATATTAGTTTTGAGATGGTTCTTAGATATATTTGGGGAGACGCTAAGTGCTCATTTGGAGAGGGAGGAAGGACCAGGCTTCAGGCTGAAGGGTTTTCCATATGGACAGAAGGCTGAGACTACCCATGAGATGGGCTCAGCTCAACCAGGTCTGCCTATAAATAACAGAGAACATCTAAGCACGAGGCCAGAGTCACTCCATGTTTAGATGTTAGGGAGCTAAGGAAACACTAGCAAAGACTGAGAAAGAGGACTCAGAAAGGCAGTATGAAGACCAAGAGAGTAGAGTCCTGGAAACCAAGTGAACAAGATGTTTGAAGAAGGATGGAATTATGAACTGTGTCAAATATGATTGACAGGCAAGGTAGCCATATACACCACTTTGTCCAGGATTGTCCCAGTTTATGCCTTTGTCCTGGATTACTACCAGTGCCCCTTTCACATTTAAAACTGCTCTTGTTCAGACTATAAATTATATGGTCCCCTGTGGTGGACACGGAGGTGTGCTGTTTAGATCATCTTTCTAGAGCACCTGCTGTGGGGAGCATGGCTAAATGACATCTCCAGCTGCTGTATTTTCAGATCTACTATGACATTTATGCCAGGTTATGGTTCCCTTGGGCCATTTCCTTCCAATGACTGAATGCAAAGAGGTACTAGAATGGGCCATTCCTACCCGAGTGGATATTATTGACTACTAACAGGCCATTTTGACTTGGAGGCTCCCTTTTGGTCTAGCTGAGACTTTCCCAGAATTGCACTGTAATCTGAGGCTCTTCCCCCCCCCCCCCCCAATCGTCCCATCTCTCCTTAATAGGTGTCAGGCCAAGTGTAAACATCTGAAATTGCTGCCCTCCTCCTCCCCCCCCCCCAACCATGTCAAAACAAAGTCAACCATAACATTAAAACCCAGGGGTTTTATGACAATGGTTAGCACCATCATTAAAAAGTTAAACGTTGTAGGGTTCATGACTTCAATCATATCTCCATTTAATTCACTGGAGCTCCATCAGAAACTACATGGATCCCAGAGAATGACTTGCATACCATGAGTTAAACCAAATAGAACTGTAATTCAGTTGCTCTGCCAGATGTAGTATCTTTACTAGAACATATTGGTAAGGCTGCCAGGACACAGTATGTGTCTTGGCATCTGCTTATCAGGTATCCCCCTATTGATGAGACAGATACAAGGAATACTGAGAACTGATCCTCAGGTTTAGACATACAGAGATAACCAATGGCCGTGACAAGTGTGTGTGTAGTGGAAGCTAAATTAGGGAGGATAAAAGGAAAATGGATACATAAATGGAGAGAGCAAGAAGATGACTCCTGTAAGGCATTTTGTCATTGAAAAGAAACAGAGAAGCAACTGGAAGGAGAGAGGTCAAGAGAGTTTGTTTTTGTTTTTTGTTTTTAAAGGCAGGAATATTGCAGGCTGTTTTATATTAGTGGGAATGACCCAGCAGAGCTGGCAAACTGATGATGCAGGAGGAGAGGCCAATTGTTGAAGTGATGTCTTGAGCACAAGGAATGGGATACAAGTGCAGGAAAATGATATTTGACACTCACTGCCTCCTACTAAAAGTGGAGAACCCCTCCCCACTCCTTTTAATAAGACGATTTTCTTTACCAAAGCAGGCTTCCGGAGAGTTTTTCTTTTAACCCAAACCTCAGCTCAACTTTTATTTTTAAATTGGTTTTCACATAATAAAATATAAAACACTAATGCAATATTTTATCTGTGTTTTTCACAATAATTGGTGGTACCTCCTCAATGTATTTGGTATCCAGTTAAGGGGCTAAAGAATATTATATATCAGTGGTGAATGAGGCATAGCTAGAGTTAGTTTTTTTTTTTAATTATTCAGTCTTATTTATAATAACACCATTCCCTGGACATCAGATAACCAGATATCTCAAACAGCAATGCTAGATGAAGGTATCAGTATTACCAGGTTTTTTTTTTTTATTAAGTACATAGTTTGGAATGGTTAAGTATAAAATTGTGAATAATTTTCCTTCTCACCATTTCCGATGAATACACCTTCATTGTGGTTTTCCCTCAGGATATAAATCTGACATTTCCTGAGACTCTTTTTTTTACTCTTTTAAAAAAGTGCAAGCAAGCAAAAAAATTATTTTTAGGAATCTCTGAATAAGGAAAGAACGAGTATCATAAGCTATGTTCCCTGTGTTTCTTACCAAAAGTCTGTTAATGCCTTTCTATCAGTTTCTGGGTATGGAAGAGAAATTGTTGGAAGTAAAAATGGGATTTCACACTTCACCAAGCAAGGTGGGATAACACTAATAATACAGAACTTTTCAGCAGTGCTTCCAAAGATGTCAGAAACTTCCATTAAAAAAGCAGGTACAATATAAAAAATTGTCACATAATACTAGATGAAAAAGTATCCATTATTTTCTGGGATGCATTACATATTGGGTAAAATGTGGCAGATGAAGAAAAAAGAAATAAGATTGTACCTACTGAAAATAAACAGCAATGACAACAAAATATATATTTTTGTTTTCCATCCCATTTCTTGATAGTGCTGTTATTGGCACAGGGCCAGTTATAGAGTTGCCAAAAATAAGGGCAAGCCTGTAGCAGTGAGAATTAGCCAGAAAAGAAACAAACTTATGACATTCCCATCAAATATAATTGTTGGTTTGAGCCATTATGTGTGTAGAATTTTAAGATACGTGATTTGCTTTTCCTGAGTGAGAACTATTTTTATTTGAAGTATGCTAAAGAAATTTCCAAATTATGAGAGTATTTTACTAATTGTGAATACACATAGAGACCAAAGCATAAACTCCATAAATAAATGCTGGGTAAAAATCTCTGCCTAGTAACTTGGTCATCAGAGTCATGCAAATACTGATTAAGAATCAAAAAATTTTAACCTTTTAGTTTTGTTTCCCAAAAATTGGGTTTACCTTTAACTGAAATTTTCTAATATGTATTAATTACATATTGAATGTGTAATAATTACAGTGTTGACAGGAAATGGAACAGAAGAGGATAGTTTGAGCAAAGTCAAGTCATCCATTTGACACAGTGGAAGATAAGTAGAATCAGAGATTCCTAGGAATTTATAAGAACAAAACAAAGGAATAAGAAATATGCTACTGTTGCTTTTCTAGGGGGAAATAAATGAATTCCAGTAAGGCAGTAGGAATTTGGACATCTTGTCTTTGTTCTAGAGGAGATTGGTCCATAAGAGTGCGTCAGAAAACTCAGAGAGATGGTATAACTTGAGGTAGACATGACAGTATTGTGGAGACTTTTAGATTTTTCTTTCATTGAGTTAAACTTGTTTTTTAAAGTGAAAATTTCCAAATAAAGGGTAACGTTTTACCAAAGCAATAATTATTCTAGTAAATTCGACATATTTATTTCTCTAAACAGTATGTTTCTCAAAACAGTAATTCTTTAGTAAAAATATTCTGCTCTTTCCCCCCAAAGAGAATCTGTCTCTCTTCTTAAAGTGAGCTTGGATTAGCAGAACCACCTCTGGCTACTCTGCCAGAGGCCATGCTGCCTGAACTCCATGTTTCTGCTGGAGTGCAGGTCAAGGCTACAAACAACTGGGAGCTGTTCCTGAAGGCTGCTTTGCCTTTTTAGGGTATGAGGGTCTCTCTGTGTTTAGGATAACATGATCGACAGCTCCACTCCAGCTCCAATTAGCACCCTATAATTTATTAGCTTCTGCTTTTAGATTATGTGTTAACTTCACAAATATTTCAACCATGGAACCAGCAGCTATCAAGTGTCTCTTTCCTGATCCAGCCCTCTGGGGCTGGAGTGAAATACAAGGAAAGAGCGGTACAGTTGGTCTGTCAAGTGAGAATAATCATTTGTGTCTGTGCCTGTCTGAGGGCACCGTGTCTCTGATTTCCCTTTAGGCCTGCATCAGGGGGAGAGAGAGAGAGAGAGAGAGAGAGAGAGAGAGAAAGTGAGAGAGAGAGGGAGAGAAAGACATCTATAGACGGATTCTATTGTGAGGTACCATATTTATATTATTAGAGTTTCATTTATTCATGAGAAATGCGGGAAAGCTGGTGTTGAGAAATGTGAAATTTACGTTTGGTTAACCCCGTTGCTTGTGTAAATGTAAAAACTTCAGTTATGCACAAGCAGCAAATCTAATAATGATACTGCCTTTGGGACATTTATTCCTTCACTTCAAAGTTTAGGGTTATGTAATAGGTAATGAATAATAATAAATCCTAAAAATCTTGCTGGGAAAGTGGAATATATAGAATATGGGCTTTAATAAGTATGATCAAAATGTAAATTATTTGCAAGCATCTTGTCAACAGAATGTTAAGACAATTTTATAAAGGAATTATTTTTTTGGTTTCATTTAATTTTAAAGTCTTTTCAGATATCTTTCAATGTTCTTTTCATGCTTTGACACTGTAGGAATTACATTTAAAACGTAATTTATAGACATAGCATTTATATGAAAAGCAGTTTATTTCCTCCAACCCCAAAGTCACTTAGTGTTAAAAAAAAATTCCTGTTTATTTTGATAGAAAGGGTATGGGTGACCGACCTAAACCCAGAGTTTATGATTCTGAGCAAATTGGAGGTTAAATTGATCTTAAGAGTTGTTTCCTCTGATAAAAAAGGGCACAGAAAGAGCAGTACTTACACAGAAAGAGTGGCAAGAGAAGCTTCCGTTCAGGGGATCTAACTCCTAACCTCTACCACCTCTGCCTTCCTTCCCATCCAGGCTCAAATCAATCTTAAATCATTGCTAGAATTTGCCACACATTGAAATAGAACTTCAAAGGGGAAATGAGACAGGATGGCAACTCCTTTTATACTAAAGGAGTAGAACAGATAGAGTTCCCTGAAGTTGGGTGACTGAGTTCTCAGCCAGAGGGCAATCGGCAGAAGGATTACTTGGTGGCAGAGAGCTGTCTCTCCCCTTTTCATCACCTCTCCCTCAGCTGAGGCCAAGCACACAGGGAACACTGCATGAGGAGGCCACCAGTGCCAGTGGGGATGAGTAGAGGAGAAGCTTATCTTTCTCTCAGGCCCCCCAAACAGAACACATGTGAAAACGTCATGTTGGGCTTTCCCTGTGTCATCCTTCATTCCCTTGAATGTCCTTTTATCAACGACCAGGGCCTTCTCTACTCTGCACCATTTCATGGGTATTAACAAGACGGACATGGGAATTCATATTTTGCATGAATTTGGGGGGCCTAAAGCATGTCTGTTAGGATTTTTAATTCACCCAATTTCTCTCCGATGCTTTTATGACACAGACAGAACCATTATAGTTCTAGGACATCTTGCATTTCTACTTGGGGAATGTCTAACATGGAGGAAAATGCTGTCATCCAAGTGTCCCGTGTGCCAGGTTTCTGGAGCCCGGCTCAGCAGTCTGGATGGTCTGATTAGGACTGCCCCATAGGCCAGTTCCAGTGAATGAGTCTCCTCACCTGCAACCTGATATTCAGGTCAGATGCAGCTCAGGGGAGAGGCTTCAGGAGTCAGAGCCTTGTGGCTGGGCAAATGCTCCCTGTGGGTTCTGAGCAGAGATCCTGAGAGTGCTAACACAGTGGAGCGTGGGCAGAGTGTCTCCCAGTGGGGACTGTCTGGAGACAATGTCCTGCAAAGAACACACCACGTGCTTTCTTCTTCAATGGCATACTCAACGGCAAATTCTCAAAAACAAGCTGGGACTTAGTGCATTTTATTTATGCTTGTATATACTAGTGATCCATGCCAATGGAACATGGATTAAAAAAATGCACTGAGAAGTCCAGAGTTAATTTTAGTTATCGCTTCCGTGTCCAAACCTCAGGCTAACTCTTACACCACTCGGTCGGTTGGGTGTGAAGAGCTTCAGGGCAGTGAAGTCTGCTAACTGAAATGAATTAATAAGAGAAGCAGTAATAATTCCCTCCTGGAGAAGAATGGAAATGTGCATCTGACTGAATGGTCTATAGATAGTATCATTTGATGAAGAGGTGTGAAAATGTCCTATGATAGTTCCTTGGAGACCAGGGACTCCGTAAGGTTTATGGTATGTCAGCCTTTGCTGCCCTGCCTCTTTCCTGGTCCTTCTTCATCTACTGTGGAGGAGAAAGTAAACCGAAAGTTGAGCGTCCCAAGATGAATCAGAAGAGGTCAAGCAGCCTGTGTGGTGGGTAACAGAGCAGTCTCTGCACGCGGGTGGCCTGGGTTGGCGTCCTGGCTCTGCCACTCACTGGCTGTGGACTAGGCAAATTATTTCTCCTCTGAGAGCCTCGGTTATCTCATGGGTAAGAAGAGGATTGTTATAATAAATACACATGGAATTGCTGTGAGACTTAAATGAGTTAACCTGCATACGAAGCCCTCAGACCAGTGCCCGAGAAACAATTAACATCAGTTATTATGAGTGCTGTCACATCTGATGCAGCATAATCATCGAGTACCTTCCATAGAAGCAAGACCAGTAACAGGTTCTCAGAATAGTCATAATCTACTACACACCTGCCTAGATGATAGAACGAGGGGATGGCTACCTCCACTGAGGCGTACTCCGAGTAAGGTCCCTTGCCGTCCCCAACTCTTAAGACTATTATCCAAGAAAAACTGTATTTGTTTCTCAGGTTATAATGAAGGCCAAGATTTGAACTCATATTTTTAATGTTTCAACAATCTAGAAGGGCAATTTGAACTTGACACAAAATATTTCTTTCAGGCATTTCAGTGAATGAAGACAATTTTGGCATCAAAAGAAAATTAAAAGAACAGACCCTAATTTCCTAATAATCAATCTCTCTCTCTCTCTCCTCTTTCTTTTTTCTTGCCTCATAGTAGGTTTGTTTTCTTAGCCTAGATTATTAAACTGTAATATAACCAATACTTCAAAAATGCTTTTTAACTGACTACTGTCTTCAGAGTCTAGAATGGAAGAAGCAACAATAATTCTTTTCTGGAGAATAATAAATGTGACAGGTAAGCCCTGGACTTCTGTGGGCCACAGTTTTCTCATTTGTGAAACAGAGGCGGGATACCTAACTTCTCATTCCCAGGGTTGATGTCAAGTGGAAAAGGGTTAACGGCTTTCACAGAATGGCAAACACTTTGGGAAAAACAAGAAGCACTATATACATAAAGTAGTATTAGTTACTGACATCAGATTGTACTACTATAAATTATTTTATTCTGCTCAAGAAAGACTAAGACATTTATTTTCTTTTCATGAAATAACACAGCGACCCTGTAGTAAAGAGACATCTTTACTGTTCATTTCTTCTTCCTCATCACCTTCAGCTTTGCCCACGCACAGACCCCTTCCCCTGTGCCAAAATGAAAGTGACCAAACGGTAACCACAGAGACTGACAGGAATATACGAGGTATTAGAGATTCTGTGGACATTTCTTCCCCTTGTGTTGATTCTTGGTTCTTCTTCATGGAGACAGTTGGGGTTTCTTGCTGCTTCCTCCCCCCATCCAGAGGAGGATGAAAGGAGAGATGGAATTTGTGGGAGAGAAGGCAGAGAAGGGTTTCTTCTTTCATCGTAAAATGTTCCCCGTAAAAAATATGATATATATCTACACACACACACACACACACACACACACGTAAAATAGATCCAGTGCAATTGCAATTGTTGTGCCAAACACTGGGAAGTGCCACCTTGGTCGATGTATTTCTGGAGTTTTCAACAGTTGTCCTACAACAGCTGCATTTCAGTAAGACTTGGGCAGATGGCTCCAGATAAGCCACTTGCCACTCACATTTAGGCTGAGGCTTCCATGTTCACAGTCCAAAGGAAAAGAGTGTGTCTTTGTGTCTGGAGTGGGTGTTGCAGAGAGGGAGTGGGCACGAAGGGAGCTGGAGGCCTTGAGGTGAGGAAGAAGGAATTGGCCTCTTTTACTTCTCTACCACAGTCTTCGATGCAAATACAAATACGTTTTAAACATGAGGATACAGACATCAGGAGAGCGATGGTCACACTACTTAATGACATAATTCACATCAGCATAGAAAATATTCACACCAGAAAGTCTCTTTTTTTCCTCCTCTTTCCAAGAAAACTTATGACCACATATCACCTAAGTGAGTTCACCACAGGTATTTCCAGCGATTTGCCCAAAAGTCATTAAACATGAGTCAGAGTCTTTGGATCTGCTCTTTCCGCAGAAGGAATATGGTTAGACAAAATTTCTGAAGATGCCTGTTTTGGTTTTCCCAACACGTGGAGATGTCTGAAGTCTCTGCCTCCCCCTTATCCTCATCCATGACGTGAGAGGCCCGGATGCTGAACCTCCGTGGCTGGTCAGAAGGGAAAGGGAAGGGGAAACCCGGGGCCATCAGATCAGCTCATGAGGGATGTGCCACAGAGGGAATAGCGACGAGCTGCAAACCAAGATCAGAAGCCATTACAAACCCACTCGATTTCAGCTCTGAGCGTCAGCAATTGGCACCAGGCAGAGACCTATGGGGAACAAGGTGGACAGTCTAAAACCAGTGCAGATCCTTGCTTTTGTCCGGATGCTGGAAACCTGAAAACAGAGAGAAAACAAAAGAAAGAGAGAGAAAGAGGGAGAAGAGAAATAGAGAGGGACAGAGAAGGGGTTGGGGGCAGGAAGGCACAGGTATTTAAGGAAAGAGAAAGACAAACACCACTGTTTTATTGTGAATGTCAGAGAATTCACTTAAAGGGCATGAATGAAAGTAAAAGCAAAGCCAACAGAAATGTCAAATCTTCACCTGAAGAAAGGGCGCGTGGGCAAGACTACAAGCCAATGATTGTGTTTATAATATAACCATTTTTTGATTATGCCCCCAAAATAAAGGAAGCAGAAGAATGTACTTTTCAAATTCAACTCGTTAAGCCAGAAACTCAATATAGTCATTGAAACCACATTCTCTTTAATTTTTACATTTTAAGAGACCTATTTAACTTGGCAATTAGTTTGATATCAGAAGCACATTTTCTTTCCTTAAAATTGTCACTAGGACACAATACCCCCCCCACCACCCAAGCTGTAAAAGATTGTGAACTACACTTTTAGCTCTAGGTACTCTAGATCAGCGCTGTCCAATAAAAACACAATGGGAGCCGCAGCCATAATTCTAAATTTTCTAGCAGCCACATTGGAAAAAAAGTAAAAAGAACCAGGTGAGAATTCATCTTAGTAATATATTTTATTTAACCCAATATGTTCAATATGCAATGTGTCAAAAGTATTCCATCATGCAGTCAACATAAATATTAGTGAGATGAATTGTACATTTTTCCTTGTACAGTTTTGAAATCCAGTGTGAAGTGTGCGTGGACAGCACATCCCAATTCTTCCTAGCCACATTTGAAGTGCTCAACAGGTTCCTGTGGCTAGCGCTTACAGAATTGAACAGCGCAGAACTAGAACCGTTTTAACTATTTGTTTGCTTGCTTGCTTGCTTATTTAAATTTGAAAAAAAAAAATCCTCTATTATATCTACTAGCCAGGTTAGGGCAGTGTCTTTCTTTTTCTTTCTGCCCACACCGATGACGCTGGGTCATCTGCCTGCTGAAGCGCAACCCTGCCATGCAAACCTTTGGGCCGAAAGGTCACTGGGGTCTCCAAGGAGAACTAAGGGGGATCCGGGGCTCAGCCCAGGGTCGGACACAGGGCAGGAGGGGTCCGGGGAGACCAAGCTCCCTTTCCCGCTTACCTGAGTCCACGCTGAGTCCCAGACCCTGGGCCACGTCCCCCGCGGGGCTGGCGAAAGGTCCTCCGGGCGCGGCCCACGCGGCGCCGGTCGGCTCGCCCTTGGCGGAGAGCTCGCAGGGCGGGCTGCCGGGCGCTGGCGCCGGGGCGGGCGCGAGGCGGGCCGGGCGCCCGGAGGCTGCGGGCATCAGCAGCGGCCCGTAGCGCGGGTCGAAGTGCGGCGCGTAGACCTCGTGTACGGCGGCGGGCCGCGGGTAGGCGGCAGCCTGGGCGCCAAGAGCGCTGCCCAGCGCGTACGGGTGGTGCGGATGCGGGTGCGCGTGGTGCGGATGCGCATGGTGCCAGGGCTCGGCTGCGCTCTGGTGCAGATGACTGTGCAGCGCGGCCGGTGAGTAGGGGTCGGCGGCGGCGAAGGGCAGCTCCGAGTGCGCGGCGGCCAGCGGGCTGCCCAGCGGCGCGGGCACCGGTGCCTGGTACGCGCTGTTCCAGAAGGAGGCGGGGAAGCTGCGCTGGCTCATCGGGAAGGAGCCGTCTGCAGGCCGGCGAGGCGGAGGGGAGGAAAGGAAGAGAGGAGCGCGTCACCGCGGGGGAGATGGAAGGGCCAACCCCGCACCGAGGGAAAGCTGAACGCGCCGGGCGGGCAACCGGCGGGAAAGCCGGGGCGGAGAGAGGACCTGTAGCCCGGCCTCGGGGGCGGTGCCTTTCTGGGGGTGCTGTAGGCTGCGAATACGAGGCTGAGGCACCGCAAAATAGGGGAAACCCTTTGGGAAGGAGGACCGCTTCCTCGGAGTTTGCAGAGGCGTCTCCAGTGCGGAAACCCCAGGACAGACTGGGAGAGGAAGAAAGGAGAGACACTCCCTTCAGTTCCAGTTTTGGGGCGCAGGGAGCTTCCTCCGACTCCAGGTTGCTCTGCCTCGGCGGCCTCGGGGTAGACGCGAACTCCCTGTCCCAGCCCGCATCCTCTTCCCAAGCTAAAGATACCTCTTCCCACTTTTGGTCAGCCGCCTAGCGATTTCACTACCCGCTCTCGCGTTTCAGCCTCCCCAGCTCCAGAAAATGTGCCCCTCCAAGGCCTCTGATAGACTGTAAGTCCATCGACATATTTCAAAGTCTTGCTATTATTAGCCTCCTTTCTAGAAACCTTCTTTCAAATATTTTTTCCAAGAACTCAAGCGAAAGAATAAACTGGACATATTAAAGGGGCAGTTGTATTATTTGCAGAGGGACACAAAGGGACGATCTTTAAAGTTTTAATTAGTAATATTTGTCCCTTGAAGTGTGGACGCCAGGAATAATAATAATTCTTATGGCCAGTTATCACTGTTGACCCCCAGCGCTGGGAAGCATTTTAAGAGAACAACAGCATTTAGATCAAATTTATTGTGTTTAGTGGGAAGGGAGGGAAAGAACGATATATAATGCCCGGGGACTTGATCCAGGACCTCCTCTAGGGAAAGAATCTGTCCCACATACTAGAGAATTAAAAATGTGTTGAAAATGCATTCTAAGTAGCGAACAGTTTCCTGTTAAAAATATTTAGGGAACTGGAGAATAAAAAGAATGTTCTGTATTCCAAACTAATGATTTGGGATCTTGTTTAGGCATAAACTGTCAGACACTCTTAAGAGAAAAAGGGAGTGTGAGGGTTGTCATTTCCCACCCCCCCCATGTAATATTTGTTTTCTTTTTACAAAATCCTCATTTCTCATCTTAGTACAACACATCAAAAATTAAGTTTAGTGAGAAAGCTTACCCCAAAATAGTTACCCCCACTCTTGCCCCGGGACTAAAAGGAGATTGAGATTTCAGAATAGAGGGGAGATTTAGTTGACTTGACTGATAAATCATTGTCCCAGGCTAGATAAAGCAGTGCTTTGTGAGAAGGGTAGAATAATAAAGAGGGGATGTGTTTGGGGAAAACCCTTAGAGATGTTTTGGCTGTACCTAAATTTTTATTTCTTTGGTACTTTACTTGCTTACTGAAAGACATTTTCTGCATCAAGTTTTCCTAAGCAACTGAAGCCTGGCAAAAAGCATACATACATATGTTTTAAGAGACATTTCATCAGCAGGTTTTGCTTCCAGTGGAATCTAGGACTTTTCCTCTGGGCAAATTTTCAGGAACTGCTAAGCACCCTGGAGGTTGTTGTAGGTGAAGACTTTCCTCTTGGCTTGGGACAATGCTGGAAGCTTCACATTCCCACAGAACTTTTATATACATTTTAAAATTTTTCTATTATTTTTCTGGAGATAGCCATCTCCAGGTACAGTTAAGAGGGTGAGTATTATTCTAATTTTGGAGACCAGTAAATAGAGTGACCTTAAAAGGGTTAAAAGACTTGCCCAAGGTCATATTGTTAGGATCTACAGGGCCAGTGGGAAAACACAGGTCTCTCAGTCCCAAGGCTAATGGTTTTTGTAGGTCACTGCTCTGCTCTGCCTCTTCAAGGAGAGATTTTTTTCCCCCTTCCTTCCTTTTACCTACCCTCTCCACAACCCCTGTCCTCACCTCCTCTCTGACACCTAGTATTCTTTTGGCTGCTTTTCCTAGGTGGGCCCCAGGCCTAGAGGGCTCTCCTTAGAAGTGGGCCTTTCACTCACCCCGCCAGGGCCCGGAGCTCCTGGGTGCTTTGCTGCTTGTACAGCTCGGGGAATAGCTGCTAGGCTGGCTCAGGGCCCTACTGAAGTGCTCGTCCACCACAGAGCTGATGTCCCCCTGGAAATAGGTGAAGAGGACGCAGCGGGAGTTGATGTACTCGGCCTCGGGTTGGCGCTCTTTCTCTGGGCTGCCTTCTTCCTCTTTGATACTGGCTGGAGTATGGCTGGAAAAGGAGGAGCTGCCACTGCCCGTGCTGCTGCTGGGGCTGGCGGTGCACTCTTGGGCTTCCTGCATCTTGGAGTAATAGGCTAGTTTCTGCTCCAAGAGAGAAAGAACAGAGAGGTCAATTTCAAAAGAGATGGCAAATTGGGTTCCCACTTCACTCCCTCAGATCCCTAAGGTATCCAGGGGGAAAACTGGCATCCAGACCCTAAACCCTGTGCCCCTTGAGTGGCCAACTGCCCTTCTTGGTGTCTCCATCTCCCCAGACTTGCTGCCAGACCACAGGGAAAGCTCTCTGAAGATGTTAGGGGAAAAGTCCCAGAAGATGCCGGGATAAGAGTTGAGTTTAACCACAGAGCCAGGCTCGGGGCAGATATATTTTTAAAATCAGGTTCCAGGGATAAAGGGCACCCAAGTCCAGTTAGGGCCTGACTGTCCCCTGCCTAAGAATCCAGGGCAGATGCACAGGATGCAAGATTTAAGCATTGTCCTGAGAGAGCACGAAAATGCCAAAATCCACTCCATTGCAGCCAGGAATGTTAAGGAAGAACTGCTACAGAGGTCAGAGATAGTTCCATTTAGGAAAGAATCTAGTGGGGTAAAAATGTTGTGTAACATTCTGATATGGATCATGTGAATAAATGCAAGCTGATATTTGTTTGGTTGCCCATAAACTGTGCACTTAAAAGTCTATCTCAGTTTTAAAGAGCTCTTCTTCTGAATAAGAAAAACAACAACAACAACAACAACAACAACAGTGGACTATGAGCATTTCAACCCTCACCACCTCTGGGCACATTGAGGAAACAAGTAATAACAAGGAACGAAGAAGATCTTGGCTGTAAGGATTGGTAAATTGTGGCTGTCTTGTAGTAATTTTAAAAACCAAATGTAGCTGCTGAAATATTTTCTTAGAAATGAGCAATAGACTGAATGCCGGGTTAACACATTTATGCAGGTGGAGGTGGTCTTGAAGCAGGCTGGTCATACAAAAATGAGCGCTGAATGGAATAGGTTAGGTTTGTCCAGGGTCAGGGAGGAGAAAGGACCAAACACACAGAAAACCAGCCCATCTCTCCTCCTTGCAATAGTACCAGCCTGGGAAGGAGCTATCTCAGACGATGAAGCCAAAAGATGGAGTTACTTAGTGGTAAGTATCGCCACTTCCACCACATTCCCCGCTTGACTTATAATGAGGGACTCTGGTGATTCCCTAATTCACAATTAACATTGTGAGACTAAACAAAGTCCTAGATTGAAAGTTTAACAGGGGGAGGGGGTTAAAAAGAAAAAAGCAAAAAGCAAAACCCACTCCTGCCATCATTAATGCATCAGGAAATTTTCGAATGGACATTCTGAATTTGCAGTCAAAATTGGCAAAAACTTGGACGGGTGGGGGGAGAGTGGGATATATTTCAGTCTCTCCTGAACAGGAGTCGTCCAGGCCCTCACTTTGGAACCTGCTTCCGACTCCTAAGTCTCCCTGGGTGTGTGATCTTATTCTCTTACTGGACTATGGTCTTCAGTTTCGACAATATTGGCTGAGATGCGGAAAGGAAAACTGGTCTACCAGACACCGCCCGGAGAAGAGAGGAATTGGAATAATTAATCGAAACTTCAAGAGTTTGCCGAAACGGGGTAAGTGGTCTTCTTACAGGTGGGTTTGTGGACGACAGGAGAGCCCGATGCAGCCACTCAGGCTCTAGAAAGGCGAAATACTATCTCCGACGCTCGCATCCGCCAGGTCAATTGCACCCCAATAATAATCCCCAGAACTTTGCAGAGCAAAGATTATAAAACCCACGCTTTCACTCAGTTCTCTTTGTAAGGAATTCTCTGTTTCCGGAATTAATCGGCCTGATCCCTTGAGAATTGAAACGGGAAAAATGTTACTCCTTAGATAAACTTGCAGGGATGAGAACGCAGGCCTTTGTATTTTAGACAGAAAGACAGAGACCGGTCTTTGCTTTTGTTCTCATCACTCTCACCTTTGAGACCAAAGTTTGGTTTTCCCTGCGCGAGCTTTGCTCTCATCTCCCCTCGCCCGCGCCGAAGAATCTGTGGAGTGCGACAGATCGCTCGCGCGATCCTCGTGTGATCGTTCCCCGGAAGCACCCGGCACGCATTAGCAGGGGTTAGCTGCCTTCCCGAGAGAGCAAGTGGACAAGCTAGGGGTTAGCTCAACCTATCCTGTGGCAGCGCCGGCAGTCCCCGCATCCCCCGGGCTCCCGCCGCTGGTAGGACGCCCCGGACCAGTGCGGAGGTGCCCTGGACCCCGGGGTGCAGGCGGTGCTCCGGGAAGCAGGGGCGGGCCACCCGTCTCCAAGGTCCCGGCCCCGGGAGAGACACTTACCTGGTGGTAGGGGGTGTAGGCGGCTGCAAAGTAAGGC
Source organism: Mellivora capensis (assembly GCA_004024625.1). Lineage (NCBI taxonomy): Eukaryota > Metazoa > Chordata > Mammalia > Carnivora > Mustelidae > Mellivora > Mellivora capensis. The sequence continues at coordinate 19,295 of PISX010021944.1, forward strand.
TGGGGAGGACCATAGACTTGGTACATAACATCCAGACAGCTCATGGCTCCCCGCTGCGAAGACGGCTAAGTGTTTTTTCATCAACGCTGGGTCGGTGGAGCGCAGTGATGCTGCATGGGCTGCGCTTGGACCCGAGCTCCCGAGTCATCGGCGGCGGAGCGGTGGCCGGCCAGCGCGCTCACCGGCTCGGGATCCCGCTCGCAGGCTCCCCCCGCACCCCTGCAATTTCAACCCAGACCGCGCTCCGGGATGGAAGCGCCCGGGCTCCCGCTAGTGGGCATTTAAACCCCACGCCGGACTGGCGTGCTGACGCCACTCCCGGCCGCGGCGGGGGCGGGGACCGGGGGGCCAATGAGGAGCCAGGGACTGGGCCCGAGGGGTAGCCGCGTGTTTCCCCCGGCTGCCCCGCGGCGAGCTGGTAGCCAAGGGTGCGGTGATCTGCTGGACTCCGAGCCTGAGCCCTGAGGCTTCGCAGGACCGAGAGAAGCAGGATTCCCAGGCTAAAGCTGGAAGGCAGAGAGGGAGGAAGGGGTGCAGGAGGGGGAAAGTGGGGAGAGAAAGAAGTTTGATGCGTGGTGGCAAAGGTCCCGTGGGAGAGCCCCGGCCTCAGACTGGAGGATTGAGAGTGTGTTGGTCCGGGGGTGGCCGGTGGGGCAGATTATCAGCTCTCGGCTTCTGTGAGGGCCGGGAGGAACAGCGCGCTCCCCAGGAATCCCCTAAGGTATCGGTGTCACCTCAGACAGGAAGTCGAGGGAGTCGGGAGACTCCTGCCGGGGCGGAGAAGCTTCCTCTGCGGGGTAAAAGGCTAGGGCTGAAGCCGGTAATGACCGCCCCGATGCGCCTCCTCGGACCCAGCCCGCCCGCCGCCAGCTCCCACACCTCAGTTGGGCTCCGCGGGGTCGGTCCCTCCTGCCTCTTTAGCGTTCGACCCCGACACTGTCTCTTGGAAGTCCTCCACCCAAACTCGCTCCGTCGCCGCTGTTCGCTTCTTGCCTCCGGCGGCTCCCGGTGAGAGTTGCTTTCGAGGAGTCCAGGAGGCCCTACCCAACCCCTTGCAGCCCCGGGTCTCCTGGGCTTGAAGTCCTTTTAAGTTACGGCAACTTTTTGGGACGAGGGGTTATCGACGGAAAGAGGAGTCATTAGGGAGTGCAGGAAGTCAGGGAGGACTTTTGCTGCCTCCTCAGCCAGTAAAACGGGAGCTGCGATTTTATGTTTTATTTTAGACGGTTGAAAGGTTGCGTTTCAATGGTGAAACGTACCTCGCTGTTCTCTTTCCTGCCGAGAGCTCTCCTGGCTCGAAAGGGCTTCCTGCGACGCTCTTCATCCTTCCTGAAGCACTCCCCATTCCCAACACAGCCCCTGGGGAGCAGGGTTTCACAGTGGAGTCCTCCGTCCCGCAAGTTTAGGGATGAATCGAGACAACACTGTCGGTATGGCTGGATCAGGGGGTGGAAAGGGCATTACAGGAGCAGTGGTGGGCCTGACTTGAGAGGGCGGCGGGGGCAGAACTTGGGAACACTGAGAGCCCAGAACCAAGGAAGAGGCAGCGTGCATCACTAACTCCAGTTATTACCCAGTTTATAAACAACAAAAATTCTGACATCGATTCCCAGGTTGTAAAACTGCCGACAAATGAACCCTTAAAGATATATTTGTCTTCAAAACGTGAATATTTATGCCAAATTGGTTCCATGTTGAGGTTTGGGTTTTGCCCGTGTAATAAATGCGTAATGGCTCCAAGTCTCAGTTCCGTTTATAAATGGTGCGGTGTCCCGAGCGACCGAAGAGTTTAAGTACAATGTCGACTTTAAAGAAAATTAAAATAAATTAAAAAACAAAACAAAACAAAGACACCACTCAGTCCAGTTTTACGCAAGCCCTTTTAGGGTCCAGGTTGCCTCCTGCTGAGCTCTGCCGGCTCCTAGAGCCTTTGGCTAGCTAGGCGCACGGGTGGAGCACAACACCCTTCCCGCCCCCAACTCAACCCTCCCGCCCAGGGTATTTCGGAGGAGTCGCCTTTGTTTTCTCCGGAGGCTAAACGGCAAACCTCCATCCAAAGAGCCACAATGTGCCCCCCTGGAGTCGGGAAGTGGTCGTGTAGGTCCGAGTCTTCCTCGCCGCCCAGGCGCGCGGGAGCTGGGGTGGGTGTGGGGGGCCGCTCCTCCCTGCCCGGCACCTGGTTCAGGCTCCGCCGGCCCGCGCTCGCGGAGTCAACTCTGAGCCGGAGCGGAGGTGCCCACGCAGCCGCCGCGCCCACGACAGATCACGGCCAGTTGGCGCGACTACGGAGGGTCACACTCTCCCCTTCTGCACAGGTGGACACAGAGTTTCTACTTTGGCTTCTTCCAGCTAGAGCATCTCCGGGGGGACTGAGCGTCCTTCGCCGCAGCGCACTCCTTTCCGCGCTACCCAGGCTCCGCGTCGTGGCAGGCCGTGCGGAGTACCGCGTGGTTAAATCGCTGGGACGTGAGCGCCTGATCGCGCGCCTAGAGAAGGCTGGGCATCTCCATTCTTGTCCTGGCTCACCTTCCAGGGGCTATCTCCTATCCCCTGTACCCACTCACTTTGATATTTTTTACTTGACTTTGACCTTGGGACCAGAGGAACTTTGGTTTTCCCACAAATTCAGGAGAAAATAACAACCTCTTCGCATCCAGCAAGGTTCAGCAAAATGGTAGTTATGTTTGAAGAGGATTACAGGAGCGGTGACATCGCACGTTTCCAACAAAGACAATGAAGCGAATGTGATGCCAGTTGCCTAAGGCTGCTTTCTTTTCACATTTCTCAATCTCCCGTACTTGAACCAGTTTTTGAAAACCTTGCTCAAGCTAAGTAAGGGTAATGGCTGCTGAGGAGTTTAAAGGAACACAGGGAATTGGGGCAAGTAAACAACGGTTTGAATTTAGGGAGGAAAACAGTTGCTCCCCCCCCCCCAATCCAAGGTAGGGGAGAAAAATGAAGATTCGCAAGCTTTACAGTACGCGCACTGATTGGAGCAAGGTCAGTTTTTTTTTTCCTGTACCTGGAAAGCTGTCCTTTACACAAAGGTGGTATTTCTCTATCAGACGAGATTATGTCTTGGTTACATGCTGAAGTAGGAAAGTAAAACAACTAAATTTAGTCCCCTCTGCCCCCTCTACTCTCGCAGACATTCAAACCACCAGGACATGAACTCATCAAAGAAGTGACAAACCACCAAGACTTGAACTCAACGAAGTTGGAAATGGACTACGGAAAACTGGGAAGGAAATTCTCTTCCTTCCTTCCTCTCTCTCTCTTTCCTCCAGTTATTTTAGAAGAGACTACACACAGACAGTTAATATGTCCCTGAATTTGGCTCTCCTGACAAATGTATCAACATTCTCAGAAAGGTCCACTATTACCATGATAGCTATCTAACTGCCTTTTAACCTCCTAAAGGGGCAGAGGGAATATCTTTTAGAAATGAATATTCTTTTAGAAATGACTTCGACTTAATGATAGCTTTATGACAATTTATTGAGCATTTGCCAAATGAAAGTAGTTAATTCCACCAAAATTTCCTTTTAGTATCCCATCTTAGGGTTCTATTCTTTTTTTTCCCCCCTAGTGTGCAATTCTAACAATATCTAGAACTGGGAAAATAAAAGGTGCCTTTATTCTTGAAGCTAACAAGTGAAGTTAATTGCATTTGAATGATTACATGTTTCAAGATATCACAATGAAATACTTTATTTTGTCTTCAGGAGGATTATTTATCATTTTCCTAAGCTAATTGACTTCAATACCTTCAGAATTTTTCCATCCACCTGTGTCATCTTATTCTGAAAACTGCAAAGAAGCAACTTTAAAGGAAGGATGTTGGAATAGAACAAATTTGGAGAACTGACCCGTAGCCAACCCAGGCCCTCCCTCACCTATGATTTATTTGGATCATTGACTGTTGGCATTTTATGTTGCCTTATGCTGCCAACCAAAGGAGATGAACACAGTGGTAATCTCATAGGCTTTTGTTTAACCCCTAAACCCATCCTGGCCTGTTTTACAGAGCAGAGATGTGTTTGGAATTTGAGAGCAGCTGACAAGATTTTGTGGATTCTAAATATTAACAATATTAGTTGAAAAGGTGTCTGTGAATGTCAAGTTTTTGGGGCACAGTGTATTATTTAACATTGATACACTGGTGACTAATAGGGAATCTGAATGATGATTTTATTTAAAAAAAGAAAAAAAGAGACATTTCTCTAAAATTTTCACTAAAAAGCTAAGCAGAGGAATTCCAGTTGGACTTAGTGAAAAATCAAGACAAAGAGGATTCAACTCTTTTCTTTCCTTTTTTTTTTTTTTTTTTTTTTTTTTTTTTAGAGCCTGATGTGGGATCCATCCCAGAACCTGGGATCATGACCTGAGCTGAAGGCAGACACTTAACCTCCTGAGCCACCTAGGTGTCCCAAATTCAATTATTTTCATACAAACTTAGATTAGTTCTTAATGTTTTCAAGTAAAAACCTCCATGGTCTATCCTAATGAATAGGGGAGACTACTTTGTAACTATTGACATATATTTAATTACTACAATATTAAACATTTCCTCTTTCATATTTTAAAGACTATTTTCATGTTACATACAAATCAACTTCAGCTTAGGTGAAATCACAACTTTCTGAATTTAGTTTTCTCTTAAGTTCTTATTGATGTCAATGGCCAGTTCTAAGATTGAAAAATATATTTAATACCATATTCATCTTTTAGAAGTAAATTCTTTTTAATGAGTCTCTATGAAATGCTTAGCATAAAGATATCATTACACAAATTCTTATGATTCATACCTTTCAAAATGATAACGTACAACTGGCAAGAAGAGAGATTTGGAATAGCCGTGTGTGAAATATTTTGGCTTGCTATGTTTATACAAGAGAGTAAATGAAGGAAATTTACATTCTCTGATTGTCTGACTTGGACACAAAGAGTTAAGTCAGACAGCACGTATCAATTATATCTTAATGGGAAGAAGTTTTCATCTTTACTTGGCTGCAAAAGTCACTCTAATTGTCTTTAACTTCTGATAATAATGAAAAAAATATTTTTTAAAGACACACAGTCCGGTGATATCCTAGAAGCTAACATAACTGTGAAACTTCTTTTGTGAGATACAGGGACATAGAGGAATTTGCAGATTCAGAAGGTGGAAGTAGACTGAAGGATTTAAACTGGTGACTTAGATATTTGACAGTATTGGTGTTGATCCATTCCCAAACTTCTGTTTATAAACTTCATTTCAGCAGGATGCTAAGGGGATTAAAAGGACACCACAGCAGTAACAGACAGAAGGTGAGGATATCCATTTGAATGTGACGTCTTGTCATATGCTTCAAGAGGTCTTGAAACAGCTTCCTAGAAATTCTCTTATAGGGAGTTTCTCTTGGCATGTGTGGAAGAATTTTTAGCACAGACTGTTAGACTGGCATTGACTGTCTTAATTTCATTGGTTGTTGTGACTGATTTTTAAGCAGATTTCATGATGACCTAAATAAATTAGGTTTAGTTATGCCTCAAGTACAATACATAGTATGAAGTTTGCTGGCATACCAGGGCACTTAACAGCTTCCAAAGCTCACTCTATTTCTAATTTTTGTTCTTAACTTTATACTCTAAATCCTCTACATTATATTTTAAAGGAAAAGTCCAGTTGTTAACTATGAAATTGAAATTTTTAGCAGCTGATATTATTTTTCCATATTTCTTTACAAGATGTATGACTTGATCAATTTGTAAAATAACCTAACCTCTAACATTATGTAAGAATTTTTAAAAAGTTTTTAGAAGTTGAAATGTTGAATTTATAGAATAGTACATCATCTTACATGTCTCATGCAGAATATTGTTACACAGAGAATCAAAGTAGAAATTTGGCAGTTGTCCAGATAATTTGGAATGAAAACCAGTTAAATATGACCATGTAATAAATCAAGTGAAAAATTCAGGTCTCAGAGTGGGCTTTCACCAGGGAAACTCCTTCCCATATTAGTAAACTAATGCCCATACCCCTAAGCATAGCTAATTCTTTCTCTAAATGTATGTATGCTCAGAATCTGGTTGTGACCTTAATAATATCTGTTGATTTTGTAAATATTTTAAGACAGCGATTCTGAAATGGTTAAAAATAAACACATATTTTTACCCTGTGGCTTTCTTTTTCTCTGTATGTACTGAGTGGCAAAATAAATTTGAACTCCTAATATACATCAAGTTATATAGTTTTGGCCCTGGGTATTTGAGGGAGTGGCTATTGCAAGGCATTGCCTATAATTATTTTTAGTAATGGTTGTGTTAAAACAGCCTTTCAGTAGGGCACTGTAATGATTCCATTGCAGCTAGAAAAATAGGTTGCATCTGTACATTTAAAATAAAGCATTGAATTGAGGCACCATACCAACAAGTTGAAGAGAAACAAAGATCCTTTTTTTTACTCCTGGTAGTAGGCTTGAAAGCTAGACAGAGTTATTTCATCAGAAGGGAAATCCCAAGAGTAGGTGTCTAAAAGAAGATATTTCAAAGTGCACGTTGTCAAATAGTTATCTAGCTAAGTAGCTGGAGAAACTGGAGGGAACCTTCAGCTCTCCAAAGAGGAGGAGAAAGGTGGAAGGCCAGGCTGCTGATTGCCACCTTTGTAACACATGAGGTGGCATTCTTAATTCCTGGGTGCATCAAGCTCTAAAGGTCACATACTTTGGGAACTCAGCCTACCGACCACATTTCCTGGGGCATTGCCCTGCCGTCTCTGTGAAAGCAGTACAGCCTCATCCTGATGACATTATCTTAGTGACTTTCTTAAGAATGGAGAAGGCTGATGAGTAGCATGGAAGGAGTGATGGGCTGGATATCAGGACATAGCGTTCTGACCCATAGTGTGAAGTGCTGTCACTGCCTCAGCCTGCAGTTTGTTCATTTATACAGGAAAGAAACTGGACTAGACAATTTCTATTTAAGCATATTTATGGCTCCAAACTCTGTAATCAGAACAAATTCCCATTTGATTTGAAAATAGTGCGCAATACTTATACACATTTCTGAAACAGGTGTTATTTCCAACCTAAGATTCTTCTTGAAAATTTGCACATTATAAACTTTACTTGAAAATGAATACTTTTGTGTTCCCAAACTCTTGCTGAATAGAAACCTAATCTTAATGGTTGGACAGACTTAGCCAGAGATCCTTTAGAATTTCAGGGAAATGTAATATGAAAGGAAGCTGTGTCTTTTGAGCATTGAGGGCATGAATTTGAGATGTCTCGTATGCAGGACTGGAAGCAAAGCCGCCCTTTCTGTGGGCCCCAGTGCATGTGTGTACATCCAACGTCTGCTCCTTGGGAAAGTTCTCTGAACCTTCCTCAGACCAAGAACCATTTTTTTAACTTGTAAGGTTGGGGTTTTGAAACTAGTACCTTTTCCTTTTACCTTTTCTTTCCTTTACGTTTTCATATTGCATAATTGCTGAATATTTCAATGTGCAGTAATATGTAGCTTATTTATTAAAGGAAAAAGCTTACTAGAATTATTAGTCATAACATCTTGTTTGGTGATGAGTACTGCAAATTCTCCTGCCCTCCAGGACAGGTGAATACTTAAATAGATTTCTAGAAGAAAATGAGCAATTTCCCACACTATGTTAGGAATCTCAGCATTGATAAGAATTTTAATGCTGTGTTTATTCTTAGGAATGTTTGAATATCACTTCCTGTAGAGATGACACTAAGTTTACCATTAGACTCAGTCCTTTTGTTTCACACCCATAGAAATAATTGAGAAAATATAGAAAGAGATAGCTAGAAAACATGACTGAGCTCCAAAATGGGATAAACATTCTAAGGCAAAAAATAAAACAGGAACCCAAGCCCTGAGCAGGGTTGATTGCCATGGGCTTATTGAGCTCTGGACTGGAATCTGGCATTCAGGTTCTAGGCTCCCATGGGGAAATGGGATGAAAAGTTCTGAGCTGGACCCATAACCTAAAACCAAGGTTTGTTCTGGGATTCTCATGCCCACAAAGGAACCTGAAAAAAATGGCTTTGACTTGTTGCTCTGGCTGTATCTTCATTAAAGCTCTCATCCTGGCTTGGCAGGTAAATAGCTTCATGACCCCAAACTGGGCTAGATGGCCTTCTGACTCCATGCCTGGATTTGCATCATCTTTGCTATTCCAGTGGAGCAGGAGCTCTGAAATATACACATAAGAACAGGATGTGGACTAAGATGCGTACAGTGATGGTGGGAAGGGCAGGGGGAGGCAACTGGAAAGTGTTAGGGAGGGCAAGGGAGTAAATGCTTATATACTAAAATACGTTATTTTATTTAGTCAAAACTTATGTGACAAAACAAATATATATACATATATATGGCATATGTGTGTATACATAGTATATATATATGTACATAATATAGTATATGTGCATATGTATATATACATAGTGTATATATATGTGTATGTGTATGAAAGTATGTGTGTATATATATATATTTGTCATATACTCATATATATATATCTCAACTTCCAACAAACCAGGGGTCTCTCAGCAAGAGAAAAAGGGAGGATGATATTGGGTAGACAACTAAAAATATTTTGTATGAAATAAAAAGATATTTAAAAATTGTATTGTTTCATTCAAAAGACAACATATTATATTGTTCTACAGAATCTAAAGACAAACTTTACCTAATTTTCTGTTTCACAGAGTGTTTGAGAGAAGAGTAAATGTCTTGATAATGAAGTTGGACTAAGGAACAACAAAAGAATAAAGTCATTGAGCAGTATCATTTGGAAACACGGATACAAAAATTCTGAAGAGAACGCTAGCATTTTGGTTCCAGCAGCATGTAGAAAGATACATGGGGACTGGGTAGGACGGTCTTATCCTCCGAATTCAAGTGCAGAAAATCTATTAGCTGGGACGTATCACATTAACAGATAAAAGGATGAAGATGAAGAACAAGGAGGAGGATGAAGAGAAGGAACTTATTTCAATGGACATAGAAAACTGCCCAGTGAGATTTAGCCCTCATTCATTACAAAAATTAAAATAGATGGGAACTTCCTTAATTTGATTGAAAGTAATCATCAAAAATATACTGCAGAAATTATGCATAATAGATAAATTTTAGAAGCTTTTCCACTAAAGATTAGAACAAGATAAGGATGCCTGCTATCATTACTTCTAATCATTATATTGGTCATGCTAGCCAATCTAATAAGATAAGGGGGAAAAAACAGCATGAGAATCAGAAAAAAAGAGACCAAATATTCCTATTTGTAAATAGTATGATTGTATACTTAGACACTTTGAGATATTTAGTCTTATTAAAAATGGTAACCAGAATAACGAAGTCACCAATATGATAACTTTTACAAACACCTGTTTTGGAAAAAAAAAAAAACCTTGACAATACCAAATCTTACCAAAGGTCTGGAACAAAGGAAATTTTCTAACTCTTTTGATGGGAATGTACATTAATATGTTCAGTTTTTAAAGAACTTTGATAATATGTAGTATATCATAAAGATTAATATGTACTTCAATCCAGTACTTTCATTTCTAGATATATAGCCCAGGGAATTTCATCCATATGAGCACACAGAAAGGAAGTTTCTCTGAAACATTTATAGGCATATTTTGGAGATATTGTGGGCTCAGTTCAGACCACCACAATAAAGTGAGTTTTGCAATAAAGTGAGTGAGATGAGGGCACCTGGCTGGCTCAGTCAATAAGTGTCTGCCTTCAGCTCACGTCATGATCACAGGGTTCTGAGATCAAGCCCCGCACTGGACTTCCTTCTCGGTGGGAGTCCAGCTTCTCCCTTTCCCACTCCCCCTGCTTGTGTTCCTGTTCTCGATATCTCTCTTTGTCTGTCAAATAAATAAATACAATCTTTAAAAAAAGTGAGTGAAATGAGTTTTTGGTTTCCAGTGCATATAAAATGTACATACCTGAATTAAAAATACTTTATTGTTAAAAAATGCTAACCATCCTAACTGGTGTAAGGTGGTATCTCAATGTGGTTTTAATTTGAATCTCCCTGATGGCTAGTGAGATACCACCTTACACCAGTTAGAATGGCCAAAATTAGCAAGACAGGAAACAACGTGTGTTGGAGAGGATATGGAGAAAGGGGAACCCTCTTACACTGTTGGTGAGAATGCAAGTTGGTGCAGTCACTTTGGAGAACAGTGTGGAGATTCCTCAAGAAATTAAAAATGGAGCTTCCCTATGATCCTGCAATTGCACTACTGGGGATTTACCCCAAAGATACAGATGTGGTGAAAAGAAAGGCCATTTGTACCCCAATGTTTATAGCAGCAATGGCCACGGTCGCCAAACTGTGGAAAGAACCAAGATGCCCTTCAACGAACGAATGGATAAGGAAGATGTGGTCCATATACACTATGGAGTATTATGCCTCATCAGAAAGGATGAACACCCAACTTTTGTAGCAACATGGATGGGACTGGAAGAGATTATGCTGAGTGAAATAAGTCAAGCAGAGAGAGTCAATTATCATATGGTTTCACTTATTTGCGGAGCATAAAAAATAACACGGAGGACATGGGGAGATGGAGAGGAGAAGTGAGTTGAGGGAAATTGGAGGGGGAGATGAACCATGAGAGACTATGGACTCTGAAAAACAACCTGAGGGTTTTGAAGGGGCGAGGGGTGGGAGGTTGGGGGAGCCAGGTGGTGGGTATTATGGAGGGCACACATTGCATGGAGCACTGGGTGTGGTGCAAAAACTATGAATTCTGTTATGCTGAAAAGAAATTTAAAAACATGCTAACCATCATCTGAGCTTTCAGCGAATTGTAATCTTTTTGCTGGTGGAGGGGCTTGCCTCAGTTATTTTTTAAAATTAACATATAATGTATTATTTCTTCAGAGGTTCAGGTCTGTGAATCATCAGTCTTACACAATTCACAGACCTAACCATAGCACATACCCTCCCCAATGTCCATAACCCAGCCAGCCTATCCCTCCTCCCCCACCCATCAACCCTCAGTTTGTTTCATGAGATTAAGAGCCTCTTATGGTGTCTCCCTTCCCACTCCCATCTTGTTTCATTTTTCTCTCTTCCTACCCCCGTGACCCCCTGCCTTGCCTCTCAAATTCCTCATATCAGGGAGATCATATGATAATTGTCTTTCTCTGATTGACTTAATTCTCTCAGCATAATGCCCTCTTGTTTTTTTTTTAGGAGAAATTAACATTTTTGTACTGCTCTGTCAGAAATAAGGGAGCATAGGGAAAGTGCTGGACACAGATGCTTTGATTTACAGTTCAAATTTGGAAGCCCTAAGATGGCTAAATTGAATGCAGAAAGTAGATTTAAGCTAAAATGTGTTTATTGTAAATTTCTTTTTTTTAATTGTTTTTTAAAAATTTTTTATAAACATATAATGAATTTTTATCCCCAGGGGTACAGGTCTGTGAATCGCCAGGTTTTCACACTTCACAGCACTCACCATAACACATACCCTCCCCAATGTCCATAACCCCACCACTCCCTCTCGACCCTCCTCCCCCCAGCAACCCTCAGTTTGTTTTGTGAGATTAAGAGTCACTTATGGTTTGTCTCCCTCCCGATCCCATCTTGTTTCTTTTCTTCTTTTCCTAACCCCCCAGCCCCCCATGTTGCATCTCCACTTCCTCATATCAAGGAGATCATATGATAGTTGTCTTTCTCTGATTGACTTATTTCACTAAGCATGATACCCTCTAGCTCCATCCACGTCATTGCAAATGGCAAAATTTCATTTCTTTTGATGGCTGCATAGTATTCCATTGTGTATATATACCACATCTTCTTTATCCATTCATCTGTTGATGGACATGTAGGTTCTTTCCATAATTTGGCTATTGTAGACATTGCTGCTATAAACCTTTGGGTGCACATGCCCCTTCGGATCAATACGTTTGTATCTTTAGGGTAAATACCCAGTAGTGCAATTGCTGGGTCATAGGGTAGTTCTATTTTCAACTTTTTGAGGAATCTCCATTATATTTCCAGAGCGGTTGCACCAGCTTGCATTCCCACCAACAGTGTAGGAGGGTTCCCCTTTCTCCACATCCTCGCCAACATCTGTCATTTCCTGACTTGTTAATTTTAGCCATTCTGACTGGTGTGAGGTGATATCTCAATGTGGTTTTGATTTGTATTTCCCTGATGCTGAGTGAGGTGGAGCACTTTTTCATGTGTCTGTTGGCCATCTGGATGTCTTCTTTGCAGAAATGTCTGTTCATGTCCTCTGCCCATTTCTTGATTGGGTTATTTGTTCTTTGGGTGTTTGATAAGTTTGATAAGTTCTTTATAGATTTTGGACACTAGCCCTTTATCTGATATGTCATTTGCAAATATCTTCTCCCATTCTGTCAATTGTCTTTTGGTTTTGTTGACTGTTTCCTTTGCTGTGCAAAAGCTTTTGATCTTGATGAAATCCCAATAGTTCATTTTTGCCCTTGCTTCCCTTGCCTTTGGCGATGTTCCTAGGAAGACATTGCTGCAGCTGAGGTCGAAGAGGTTGCTGTTTGTGTTCTCCTCAAGGATTTTGATGGATTCCTTTCTCACATTGAGGTCCTTCATCCATTTTGAGTCTATTTTCATGAGTGGTGTAAGGAAATGGTCCAATTTCATTTTTCTGCAAGTGGCTGTCCAATTTTCCCAACACCATTTATTGAAGAGGCTGTCTTTTTTCCATTGAACATTCTTTCCTGCTTTATCAAGGATTAGTTGACCATAGAGTTGAGGGTCTATTTCTGGGCTCTCTATTCTGTTCCATTGATCTATGTGTCTGTTTTTGTGCCAGTACCATACTGTCTTGATAATGACAGCTTTGTAATAGAGCCTGAAGTCCGGAATCGTGATGTCACCAACTTTGGCTTTCTTTTTCAATATTTCTTTGGCTATTCGAGGTCTTTTCTGGTTCCATATAAATTTTAGGATTATTTGTTCCATTTCCTTGAAAAAAATGGGTGGGATTTTGATAGGGATTGCATTAAATGTGTAGACTGCTTTAGGTAGCATAGACATTTTCACAATATTTGTTCTTCCAATCCAGGAGCATGGAACATTTTTCCATTTCTTTGTGTCTTCATCAATTTCTTTCATGGGTACTTTATAGTTTGCTGAGTATAGATTTTTAGCCTCTTTGGTTAGGTTTATTCCTAGGTATCTTATAGTTTTGGGTGCAATTGTAAATGGGATTGACTCCTTGATTTCTCTTTCTTCTGTCTTGTTGTTGGTGTAGAGAAATGCAACTGATTTCTGTGCATTGATTTTATATCCTGACACTTTACTAAATTCCTGTACAAGTTCTAGCAGTTT